>JAMKCH010015204.1:0-74286 GCA_023653785.1 Ophioderma brevispina | reverse complement strand
TACCCTTTAAACACAAACAACGAAAATTGACCTCCAGATGACCTTTAACCTTTTAGGTCACTCTGAAACCGTGATAGCAAACGTCAGATTGTCCTCCCCTACCTTCATGCCAAATATCAGCTCCATATGTCAAAGCATAACGAAAAGCATAGTCGGGACAGACAGATCTCATTTTTAGTAGTATAGATGTTACATTTGTTCCCTAACCATACCTTGTTGAGCGGAATTATTGTGACGACTTCCTGATGGCGGCGTAGTCATAATCGCGCCTGGTGCATCCTGCAGGATGGATCCGTACGTGTTATAAATCGACATTATTATTGCCAGAGGAAGTGTTAAAATATCACACATACTTCATATACCATCATATAGGCCTTGTTTCAAAATAGGTATTAATTTTCACCATTGTTGCCATTATAACCATGCTAGGCCTGCGATTAGCTAAATTTCCGATGGGACATTCCGGATGAAGCTATATTCTCGGATTTCTTTGATTGGTTGTCATGGTAACCGCAAAATACCACAGACATTACACTGCCAAAACCCCAAATACCTCCAAATACAACAGGGATATTGGAAGTATGCTACTGGACCCCCAAATACCACAAAATATCAGTGGAGCACAGTGTGGTATTTTGGGGCGTTAGGGTTAGTTCTAAATTAGCTAAAAAACGAAGATAAATTGTCAAAATCCGAAGGTATTTTTCTAGAGTTTAGTTTTCATAATATCTTTGCTACATTGCAATCCTTTTTTTTTCATTTTCTATTTAAGTTTGTTTGAAATTGTTATTTGCTGGGTTTTTTTTACAAATTGAGATATATATATGCAGAGGGCACGACATAACCTGCTCGATTTGGGCATTGGGGATTTCCAAACGGTAATTTGTGGAACTGCTAAATGCAGTTACTATGACAGTCTCGATCCCAGAGAGTTTACAGAATCATCTCTTAAACCTTTGTTAAAATTCTCAATAATATCGTTAAAATGTTAGTAAAAATTATTCACTTCAAAATTCATCGGTGAGTCTGTGAAAAAGACTAGTTGACTAGAATTTACTGTTGCTGTTGAGAAGGTCTTTTAAATTTTGTGCTACGTTGAGGGCGTTATTTGTTTTGCATTTTGGGTGTAGTATTAATAAAAAAATGATCAAAGTTTGATTGAAAAAGATAAATTTGTAATTAATATGTAAATAATTTTGTTCAACAGTCAGCAAAGGTGAATTTATAAAGTCAATTTTATATAATCACCACGTGATCACCGTACGCGCTGCTATTAGAGCTCAGACAGGCCATCTGGAATGTAGTCTGTGTTCCAGACCTTGTAACTGTATTACTCTATGGAAACATAAACTACCGGGTACAGTCAGTCCTGAGGTCACAGTGACACAATTGATAACCGTAGAAATTGTTGTACGAGGTCAGAAGGCATGGATTTGCACAAACACAAAAGACACGCGTCCTTGCTCTTTGTTTGATTCCCCACACAGAAAACGGTGCAAATCAGTGATGATTTTCGCCATGTTAAAGTATAGGGGAATTCATGTTCAAACTGGCAATCTATGAACTAACCGTGGTCTTCGCTTTCTCCAAACAGATACAGCTCCACGTGCACAGACTTTTTAACAGATAAGATGTCCCTTTATGATTTGGTCAACTTTAAAATGATGTGGGGCTCCTGAATTTGTCAAGACCACGCATTATTTAAACACGATTTTTTTCACTTTTCATCCTTGTTTTTCAACCCCAAAAATAATATTATAATTATAATTATACCATCTGAGGTATGAAGTAGACTTTAGAAACATTTCTGCAATACTTGTAAAATGAAACAACGTATTTACGAGCCCCAAAAACGAAGTTGTTTCAAACGTTTTCTACCAACTGGAGAGGTCAGCGCTGCACCATTGTTTTCATGTGAAAAAGAAAATAAAGCATTCCAGCGTGACCTGCTGTTTCACTGGGTACTATCAGCTTAAGGTTTCACCTCCCCCATCCCACGAATTCTTTAAAACCGAGTCTTTGACAAAGACTATCTGAAATGTGACCTCCACCACAGCGGGTGGTCTTCCTGTACATTTGAATGTAAAGGCGGCAAGCGTGACTGATTTTTGCAGCAAAAATGTTTTCTTTTTGCAACTTTATAATAGTGTTAATATTTTCACAATTATAGTGTTGATAATATTATGAAAAAAATACACGCTTGCATTGCCTAACAATTTTGCTATATATCAATTATTAGGAGCTTCAATATTTTTTTCTGTAAAGTTCCTATCCTTTGTGTCTATAGTGTGGAGTATGAAAGTCATTTGGTCACTTGGTGGTCTTGTTATGGCGGCGTCCATAGGTCAAGTGGCGATTATATACACCTGGCACAAAAAGTATCTCGGCATGTTTTTCTATCAGTATTGTGTCAAAGTCAGACCGTTTTGAAAGTTTTCGAAATATACATTCTGTTGCCTAGGTCTTGCTCTTTCATTTAACACCTCCCTTGTAAAAAAGCGTGCAGAAATGGCCGAGATAGAACGCCCGAAAGACGCAAACCCCCAAAACCAAAAGTTGCAGTTTTTGGATTTTTCAATGGGCATTGCAGTGTACTGGGACCCGAACACGTGTACCACAATCAATATTGCAAGTAGACTTTCTCGCTCATTCAGTCGGAAAACTTCTTTGTGTAAAATCAATACACACGTATTATTGAGTTGTACCACACAGTGACCATTGAAAAATCCCAAAACTGCAACTTTTGGTTTTGGGGGTTTGCGTCTTTCGGGCCATTCTATCTCAGCCATTTCTGCACGCTTTTCTACAAACTAGGTATTAAATGAAAGAGCAAGACCTAGGCAATAAAATGTATATTTCAAAAACGTTCAAAATGGTCTGACTTTGGCACAGTACTGATCAAAAAACATGCCGAGATACTTTTTGTGCCAGGTGTATAATGAACTTTATAAATTTCCCTATGCCGACTGTTCAATATAACAGACTGAGGAAATAAAGAAACACATCAAAAAATCATCGCAGTACATTAAAAGTGAGTTATACTTAATCGTTACTTTAATAAATCAATATAAAAGTTTTAAAAGAAATATATTCCATAGCCTAAAATTAATTTGTGGAAAGCATTTTTAATTTTCACTGGTTGAAAAAAATACATGTAAAAGTATATTTTATATTATAAACGTATAGTTCATTACATATACAGAGTTTAATTGTTTCAATTTCTGTACTTTGATCAGCCAAATCTGGTACGAGTGTCGGGTTTTCAGTCTGGTCATTAAATCCGATTATATAGTGTGTCCAGTAGAAAGTCACTATCGATCGCTTAAAAATTGGGACGAATTCTTGAACAAGATATTAACTGAAAAGGTTTGGTTGTTTCATTCATTGGCTACTTCTTTCAAGACACACTATGCACTACATAACCATCATGATTTCTATTTTTCACGTGGGCCGATCAAAATGGCTGCAATCATACGAAAGATATAATAAACATTTTACTTTGTTTTCAATAGTGTAGTGTCATTTTTCTGACTGAAAAACATTCGTTTTAAACAAAAATGTATTTTAGTATGTCGAAGCATAGATTATATTAGCCTGGCATATCGCTTTAATGGCTAAACTTGAAAGAAAAAAGTAGTTATTTTCCGATCAACAAGTCAGTTAAGCGGCACTGGCACAATTTTCAAGAAAATATCTATATTTCTTAAATGTGCTCGCTCGCAAATGATCGCTAGAGCCATTGGAAGAATAAAGTAGTGCAAATAAACTACACACCCCAAACAGGACATTAATCAGAGGCTAAAGCCTCGAGGTAATTTGTAAGCTAACGTTTAAGTTTGCCTTAATTTAATCAAGTAAATGTGTCTATTCATGAATATCATAGGGGACTCGCTGTAACTACTCATTGATATTAACCACAAGGTCAGGACCGGTCAAACAAGGTGTCATCGTGGGATCAACTTCGGCGTGTGTTTCCCTGTGTTTATATAGACGCCATTTCTGCGTCGCCTGCTGAATTTAATGTCGCCGCATTAATTATAAAATTTGTTCGGTTATTAATCCGTAAGCGCGCGATTTGGCTTATCATATTCCGTGAGGGCTGATGTAATATACAAGCTCGCACAACCCTGTAACAATATCAATTCTTGAAAAATCTAGAGGCGCCTATTTTTCAAATGTGCCAGTGTCTTCTTTAAGCATAAATCGGGAATTACGCGGGCATGTCATCAGGCGACTGTCCACGACAGTGAAGTGGGCAGTAAAGTGAAGAGAGTCAGGTGTCTTAGAGAGCCTAATACTCATTTTGGGTACAAATTGCATCCTTCAAATTATGCTGTTAACAGTGATCAATATTATGTACAAGGTTAACATCGGGTTAAACATGATCCCTATGACGCTTTGACCAGTTTGATGAGGTCAATGTGCGTTTTCTGTCCAAGGTTCATTCTGTCCAAGTCCCATTAAAATCAATCAAACACATAACCCACAGAAAACGTTATCCAACATGGACGATGTGCCTGGCTAATCCAAATATGATTCTCCTTTGAAGAATATGAAGCAATATTATTTCTTTCTGAATCCTGATCAATATTCAGACACGATAAAATACACATCACAACCTGTCATTTTCCTATTGAAAACAATTCCTAAGTATAAGTTCTGCACAATCATGTCATTGACTAAAAACTTGTAAAAACCTACTTTAGTGCAGTCTTGCACTGTAGTCTTGCACAATGACCTCACGGTTTTAATCCACCTTCCACCGGCATAAGCACATTCTTTTTCCTAACAATAGCAATTGTATAGAAATTAGAAAAGACAGCACCGGGCTGTGTGCTATTTCGGTAGCAATGACAACACAGTCACATCCGTCTTTTTTGTTCCCAATTCACAATCCCATTACCCTTACACAGGAAATGACTGCAGCACAACTTTTTTTAATTGCCATGTTGTCAGCCATCAGGATCAAAATTTATTGCGCATTTAAATCTAGTACATGTACTGAATGATCATTTAATTTATAATTTCATAACGTCTAAGAAGGCTTTAGCAAAGCAGAAAGCTATATAGCCGATATATAGCAAGTCTAACAGCAACTTAAAATATCTATCATGGGCCTCGCGCTGGTGGACTTACGCAGACCGATCTTAAGGCGTCCTATAATGAGGTACGCAAATACTTAAGGAAACAGCAAACGTAATTTTGAAGAGCTTCCCACTACATTTTCGGGGACCTGCCCTAAAATTAGCAAAACAAATAAGCAGCATGAAAAGCATTGTGACTTCGCATATTCATAAAGGCGAGCTAACCTAGCATTAAGCCAATAAGCAAGCATTGAATAAGAGCATGGATGAATTATGCATATTGACACAGGCGAGCTACCTAGGCATTAAGCGAAATATCTAAAGCTGAAGCCTTAACACTCCCTAATATACATTATTTTATTAAATCTTTGTTTGTAGCCAGCTTGGACTCCCACAAAAGGTTTCGTAATCCTCCTGCACAGGGGAAGTTTTCCTGTGAGAAGTTGTCAGTTAAATAAATTTATTGTAGCCAGCTGGACTCACACGAGGTACGTGGGCCTCCTCACAAGGGAAGTGCCTGAGAGAGTTAACAGATTAAACTTAAATGTTATCATTCTGTAAATTAGAATATCTGCAGTTGAGCTTCTAAATCAAAATATAATAAGAATATAATATTATTAATATTTTCAGCTTAATATAATACATATGCTAATAAGAAACTTTTTAATTTTATTTTACCAAATCACACTCGCACCTACAATATCCATAACCCTTCGAGATACTAAATTAACACCTCGATAGCCTATAATTGGGAGAGGTGGGGTGGGCAAAGAAAATTTTTGATCCCCCTCCGGTCCGACGGCTGAAGGTGATGGAAGCGAATGATAATCCATAAAAGCTCCAAAAAGTTGCGTTGTCATTGGACAATAACCAAGCTGTACAAAAGGTTGTGATAGGCCACAAACCCGTTTCTACATAAGCAGAACGATGACTCCTGACCTATAGGCCGTTGCTACTTGTGTCCCGGCACAGAAATAAAGTCGACATGGCACGACACCTTTAACTGAGACCCCCTAAGCAAAAACAAAAACCGTGCCATACTGGCGTAATTAAAATAATGAAATGAGCCAAAAACATTTCCGTAGGGTAAACTTGTTCCCTCGTTGACTTCGCATTCGAAACGGTATTACCCTTACACAGGAAATGAACATGCACCCACCTTTTTAATTGCCATGTTCAAGCAAATCAAGGATCAAAATTTATTGCGCATTAAAATCTCGTACATAGCTGTACTGATCATTTATTTCATAATTTCATAACGCCTAAGGCTTCAGCAAAGCAGCAAAGGCTATATAGGCCTATATATATATGCAAGTTATACAACGGAAAATCTATCATAAGAGGCTCCCGCGGCTGGTGACTTACGCAGACCTAGTCTTATGAGCGTCCCTAATATTGAAAATCAAATGAATTCAGCAAAGGCAAACGTAACTAATGGAAGAGCTTCCCACTGCATTTTTAGGTGAACCTGCCTAAAATTAGCAAAACAAATAAGCAAGCAATGAATAAAAGCATGTTTAATTACGTATATTAATAAAGGCGAGCTACCTAAGCTTTAAGCAAATTCGCAAGCATTTGACAAAGGCGAGCTACCTAGGCATTAAGCGAATAGCTAAAGCTGAAGCCTTACCCATCGCTAAATATACATTATTATTATAAATATTTGTTTGTAGCCAGCTTTGACTCACAAAAGGTTCGTAAAGCCCTTGCACATGGGAAGTTCCGGTGGAAGTTATCAATTAAACTAAAATGTTATTGTAGCCCCGCTTGGACTCACACGATGGTGTACGTGAGCCTCCTCACAAGGGAAGTGCCTGAGAGAGTTTACAACGCTTAAAATTCAATGTTATCATTTCTTGTAAATTATAATCGCGAAGTTGAACTTCTAAATCGAAATATATAAGATATAATATTTATATTTGAATATGGTTCGCTTAAATCTACATATGCTAATAATGACTTATTAATTTTATTTTACCAAATCACACTCGCCCACTACATATCCTCCCAACGAGTTCCTGGGATGAAATGTTAGGAACATCGCCAACCCCCCCCACCCCCCGTTTTAATGTTGATGATATTACATACACCAAACCTGTTTAAACAAACAGAGCACTCGAAAATGAGTCAGACCCCATTTTATTTTATTATTTTTTTTATATACTATAATATTTTTTTTTTTGATGATTGCAACGAAAGATACACCAAGCACTACAAACCTACATGAAATGTTGCAAAATTCGGTGAATGACCTTGAGTTCCCTCAACTATAAAGCTTTTATCCCTTTTTCCACAGCTGTTTGAAAGTCTCCTCTATTATGACAAAACGATAATAAACAAAAAATAATCAACACAGGCGACACACTTTTGAAAACTAAGATGGTGTATTTTGTATGCCACTTTGTTAATTTGCTGCAATCCATGGCGGGCAAATTATGATTCCATCAAAACCTAGTTTATACGCCTTTCTGTGGGGAATAAGCATATAGAAGGCGCTATAACAGGCAAATTATGACCCCCCTGACCTTTGTGTCTAGATGGCACAGATTCCCGCAAACGATTTTATGAATCTTGCGGAGCAGAGGTAGTAGGTCCTGCCTGTCCCTACTTATACCAGTTGTCAAAATTGTGGCGCCATTGGTTTTTATAATATGCTAAAATAAAAGAGACAGATAGCAAGTGGTCAACAGCTGTGTATTGCTCACTATTTACTCTAAAAGAGAGTGAATAGATGATGATATTGGACTCTCATTCTACTTGAAGTTTATGATTACACCATATTCCTGCCAATTTCTTTCCTCAAAGTTGATCCCCGTCTCTCAGAAAGGCTGACCAAATGGCTTATTTGACTCCTACGCAACCTCATAATCTACCTTCCTGTTTTTTTTTTTGGCATTAAGATTCCAATGGTCCCAAATAAATTATAATTTGATGAAAACTGCGACTTATACCTGAACTTCCCACCTTATCCTAATTTAATATTTTAGTTACCCCAAGTAAACCACTCCATACACATGTTCCACCACCATCACGGAGGCTTCCTTTTTGCCTGAACACAATATGATACTATCATCTCCCATAGCCAAAAACGCCATAGTTCCTGTCTTAAATAAAATTGGGAAAAAAAAAATAATAACACTATTCCTCAATTGCTTTGTCACCCTGTTTAGACACTTAACACTCTTATGACCAGGGTTTTTCATCACTCCGTTGGTGTGCCCAAGGGGGGGGGGGTTCCATGGGACCCCACACTAAGAAAACCCTTTCCCGAGGGAATTTTGCACTAAATTTATACAACATGTGAAGGATCATAAGACAAACACCAAATCAGCAAATAAAAAATGAGATTTGTTATTTTGGGTGCAAATTAGGGGCAAAACAATGGTGTTTTCACAAACACGCGAAATTTGAGCAAAAAACGACGGAAAATTAAATGAGCCTTGTGGCTTAACATCAAACATTTTGAATACCTAATCCAACAAATTATTGTTGTTTTAGTAGCATAGAAACTTACAATATAACTGTATGAGGAATTTCTCATGAATGAGCATAACAACTTCTCAGAAAACAACAATATAATGACCAAAGTGATTTACGTATGATCTCATTGTAATTGAAATAACTACCACCAAAAGTTTTTTAGCACACAAGGCCTACATAAGATTGAAGCTAGTATTTAAAACTTAAAATATTGGATTTTCATTTCTTTCAACTTGACAAGATTGATTTCCACTGCTTATTTTGTAGTGAGCTAACTACGCGCATTTCGAAAGACAATTTCGCATTTCCCCTCATTTTTTACACACATAAGAAACGCCAAGTCGAAGCACACATTTAAATGCCCCCTACTTTGATTTTGGCAAGGAAAGCTTTACTGGACCGCATAACCCCCGCAGCCGCGCGCAAGTGGCTGTAGCCTGCTCAAACTACACGGGGATCCGTCTGCTCATTCAGTCCGCGGTAAGGGTATTTAGCCGGCTTTCTATGTTTCAGTTTGTAGACTTCTGGACCCATCTTTTTCACTTCATGCGGGGACATTGAATATTATATTAACGAACAATATACAGATGTTGAAATCTTAAAAAGGAAATAGAAGTATATTTCAGGTCTACACAGTCTCTTCAAACCCATTCCCTCTAAAAATAACGTTATGAATTCGTGTTTCTGGGGTGTATTCCATTTTGCTTTGGATGATAGCATGTGCCCACCAAAGAGTGCCGCAAAGCAATCCTGCAGGGTCCTTCATATGAAGCCACTAATAACACAAAACATCTATTCTTATTGATGAATAGCGCGGCTATTCAAAACATTCCACGTGCAATTCATTGGCGGGAATCAGTTTGTTAATAGACAGGTGCACATTGCAATTTGGTTTGGTAGGAACCGGATATCTTATCGGATTGTAAAGTCAGGCAATATGAAAATCTTCTACTTCCCTTGAAAAGTGTATGGTCCCGAACTGGCAGAAATACGTTTTCACATTTTTTTTTTCTAATGACACAGTATAGAACTACTACGGGCACTGGTTTCAAAGAAATCAGTCCTACTTATTAGCCAATTTAGGCTTGAGCAAACACATGTGTCTTTATTAACATCTGATGCCTTCCAAAATACACATGGAACTTGATGTTTTGAATGCCTCAATTCCCCGTCACAAAGAAATGCTTTAGGATTACATGTATTCCAATATGACTGTTTCACCGGCACTCTTTGTTGGGCCCGGGCTACGTCACCAAAAGTCAAAATGGATACACCATGAACACTGATTAAAGACTTTATTTTTAGAGGAATATGTTTGAGAGACTGAAAATACTCTATTCGAACGGTCCATAAGACTATATAACCATATGCTGAACGAATATTTAGGGTTTGTTCCCTCTTTAACTACCCCGGTACTGGCCAATTTGGTTACAGAGCCAAAAGAGAGCTATTAAAAACAACATTGTGAAATGGACCCTAATTGTATGAGCACAAAAATACGCATGAACTGACAACCACCTAAAAATTCAATTGCCATTTTTTTTTATAACACACCTGAAGGCAGATTTGTGCCCCTCATGAAACTCTTTCAATTTTGGAATAACGCAATTAACTAATTAAATCAAACTTAATTCAACTTAAATCAAAATTAAAAACTCATTAAAAAATTCAGAGGCACGACTATATTCAATAAAAAATCATTTACATTCGCAATTCAAATGAAACTTTGATTTGTTTGGACGCAACCTAAACTGCTTCCAAAAGGATGTGCCTCTAATAAAATGCAACAACAGCAAAAGACATTTGCCCACTTATGTATTGACGGAAATGCCTAATTTGGCTTGGCATTTCTCAGAATTAATTACCCAAAGCTGCATGTTAACTATTTGTAACACCTTAACAAGCATGAAGCCGACCATTAAGCCCCAATAACGATTTATTTTTTTTATTTTTTTTATTTTTTTTATGATACGAAAAAACGACCAACCTTATAGAGGCAAAGGACTTAAACAATCGGTATTGGACATGTAAACCAGGGGGTGAAGCCCATTCAAAACCAGTCGTCCGTGCTGGGCGCTGACATTTTGAATATTGCACGGAATAATTATATTATTTTGGGTTCTTGTATACAACCCATCATGTCAATTCGATACAAACAATCCGGCAAAATATCAGTTTTTGGCTGTTGGGTGCTATTGGGTTGTTAAATTTTTGTCCTACCCATGGCCACACAACGATTTAAATGACACGTCAGTCTTCATTTAAATAAACCGCCTCAATGAAATACATCTTTTCACTCAGCGCGCCTAAGGACCAAGCGAGTGAGTATCTAATCACAATGATCCAGTGCCCTATTATTTACACCTGCCACATCTAACCATACATCAATTTGTATCACTACCGATTGTGGTAATGCAAAGCGGCACCCACAGTAGTGAAGCAGCGGAGGCAGCCATTGCTTTCCTATTGTTGGTACTCTATGTTTTCCTTTGTGGTAGGCAAAACATGCTAGACGATGAATTTCTAAAGGATGACGTAACGGTTTGCCTCTCTAGCCTATATAGAACCTCGTGATTAAAACCCACAACACATTCACACATTGCTATCAATGAAACTTGTAGTAATTATCTTGCAGGATTACCATTGTTAGATGACGTTGGGATAATTATTTTATGACTTCCAACTTTTTACTACAACTAGACCCAAATTCTTGTTTGGGTAATTGAAATGATAGAAAAAACACAATTGAAGCACTCAACGGGATTGACTGCAGGAACCATATTGCTAATAGCCCTCCTTCTGGAATACCAATTGACATACTTTCGTGCCACACAAATCATAATCACACTACCAGAAGGAGGCCTATCAGCCTGACTTTGGTAATTTCCCATGATTGGAAATTACCACTTTCCGGATAAAAAATTACCTGATAATTAAATAATTGATCTGGACACATAAGCACATGATGTAACGGTTGATGAGGGACAAAGGAGTAACCAAACCGATGTTGGTCATCCCTAACCACACTAACATTCCTAACATTCATTGTTAACTTACATACAAATTAGTGTTACTGAGTAACGAATTAGATACTGTAGGACAATGGAAATACGCACGAGACCCGAACCGTTACACACCTAGTTTGGGTAATTATGTTAGTGGCCTGAATTGGATTTGCATTGCAATTACACTCCTGATGAACCACTATGTACTTCCTAATGATTGAACTGCATGGATTCGATAATGCTAATAGCCCTACTACTGGACCTACCATGCAAGTACTTAATGCCGCGCAATCTATACTCACCTCTACCATAGGAGGCCCAACAGCATAATCATTTGTAATATACAGAGATTATTATAGCCACTGTTCGATACCAAAATTACCTGTTAATAATGATCGGGGACACTCGGCATTTGTATCGACTGCTAATGGCTCTCTGAACAGGCCTGTGAATGTAGTGTTGATCCGGTTATATTTGCTGTACTAGCGGTACAAGTCTATCGAGTTGATTCCGTCCACTCTGTTGTAGTCCCCTTGAACTTGGATTCCGATCACAACTTGAAAGTTGATGGTTCATCGCATGACTCCTGGCTACTTTCACCTTTTTTGTTTGATTTGTTTGTGTAATTTTCTGACGATCTCCACAATGTTCATGTACGTCTAAAACTATGCAGGCGGTACACACGGCTTGTCAACTAGTAAGACTTTACCAGCGGCCGCCTGGAAGATTTACCGATGAGTTATCTGCAACTCAAACTGACTGCACTGCTCAGGATCTGGCATTCGTTATGAGTCCGTTTCGTGCCTCTGCGCCTTCCCATAATTACAGCTATCGGTATTTCGCACGGCGATGACAGCTAATTCAAATAACAAAATATGGGTACGGTACTGAACATACAAGTACACATTAATCCAATGACCTGGCACTGTAATTAGAATTTCCAAACGACCGATGTTTTATGCGAGAATCCGATAGTACACAAACAGCATCCTGCAGAGATTTAATTTAGCGCGATTTACCAATGTGCACAAAGAAAATTTGTGATCCTCTTCGGTCGAAAGCTGACAGTGATGTGAAGAGAAATGATAATCCAATCAAGCGACAAAAAGTGCGTTTTTTTGTCATTGGACTAAATAACCAAAGACTGTACAAAAGCAAGGTTGTGATTGGCCACAAACCCGTTGCCTCATAAGCAGACGATGACTCTGACCTATAGCCGTTGCTACGTGTGTCTGGCACAGAACTAACGTCGACATGGCACGACACCTTTAACTGAGACTAAGCAAAAATACCGTGCCATACTGGCGTCATTAAATAAATGAAATGAGCCAAAAACATTTCCAGGTAGGGTAAACATTTTCCCTCGTTACTTCGCATCGGAACGGTATTTGCTCTAATTGGCTAATGTTAGGGCATTACTGTTCTTTGTGAAAATTAACACTAAGCTTTGAAAGCGGTTCTTGAAAGCTCTTGAATACTGTTTTGTTTACTAATAAAAGTCAAGCAACTTTTTAATAGTAAACATAGCAGGAATATCGTAATTTCCTTGAACAAACGGCGTAATAAGCTTAGGCATTTACATGAGAACCATTTCCAATACAACAGTGCAATAAAATGGACTTTGATGACAGAGCCAGATGACTATAAGCTCGCTCCGAGTGCATTTTTGGCTGCTGTATCGGTTTTAGCCTTCCTCTTTCCTAAGGAATGCCCACGAATTCCCAGGCATTGTTGACTGATGTATCGCAGAAACCTTTGCTTCCACTGGCGGGATCTACATCGGGGGCGTGCTCGGCCGCACGCCCCTCGTTGTAGAGGGAGAACAAAACTAATAACACGCCCCTTGGGGTATCTTTTTTATTTTTAATGATAATCAAGCGTTTTCGAGCTCAATGCGAAAGCTTGGGATTATATTATATATTAAATTATTTTTCAATAAAGAATCATATTTTATAAAATTATTTATTCTTATATATTATAATTAATATGATTATTTTTTATTAAATTTTTTATACTTATATTATATATCTATTTCGCGTGAAAAATCCAGATTTTTCTTTGTTACGGCCACTATTTTCGAATTGTTGGACATTGGGCGCTGAAAATATTGGACTATCATTGATAATCCAAGTTTTTTCAGCTTATTTTTAAAATCTAAAATAATTTAAAAAAAATCTTTTCCACTTTGATTATCCAAGATTTTTGAATTATTGGCACATTGAGCCTACAAATCTTGGATTATCGACCGAAAACCTGGATTATTGGACATTGAGCTTTCGATACTCTTGCACTTGACCACACAAGACTGCCGAAGACTGACACTACAGGACAGTCCCAACCTTGCTAAAACTACACATGGAAAAAAGAGAACTGCTCAACGATTTTTGGAAAATGGTCAATCGTCCACCAACCAGTCTTGAGCAGTCTGGACGTGGTTTTCTAGCAATCCTGGCTTTTACTGAGGCCTATTAGAAGTGAACTTACAGGGTACCTCAGCACCCCCCCCCCCCGCCCGCGCAGGAGGGGACAACCCTCCCGCGCCCACCACCCGGGGCACTGCAGTGCCATGCTGTGTGATGGCAGCCAATTCCACGCCCCCTCGTTCCAAAAATCCTGGATCCTCCACTGTTTACTTCATTAAAAAGTGTATGTAGACCATCCTCTGCATTCACAGTCAGCCACTAGATTTGGTATTTGCACTTCTTTCTAGGATATGCATTGGATAGGTTCTCTTCAATAGAGACCGTCAGCTCTATGACGATCACCGTCTTTGATTTTTTGGTAAAGAGAAGGATGTTGCAGATCTGGCTAAAATTACAATGCTAGTGCTCGACGAAACAATTATTGATGTCTAAATGACTAGGTAATGAATAAATTGCTAACGAACGCGGGAACTCATCTTCATCATTGGGCCTATGCGGGTGCCATTGGCTTTACAGATACGTATTCACGTCATTATCACATACATGATTGTTCCAAATGCCTAAAACCTGAATTTTTAATGTGTTTCATCGGGGTTTCCAATTGTCGTATTGTCCAATACTGATATGCCCTAACACGTGCACTTAAAACGTGCACGCACATCAACAGACACGTTCGTTTTAATTTTCCTTTCCTCTTCCCACTGATTACGGCGGTCGTAATTACGTATATCCTGTTTCTAAAATTGAAAACGTAAATTGAAACTCATTGTTTGAAAATTCTCAAGACGGAAGAATACCGAACTGCATTGTGGGAAAAGGATGCGGCCCGTAGCGTTTGTTCACTTTTCCGTGTTTGCGAGCACCGAAGTACCCTACAAACACGTTCATTTTCTCGCTAGGTTCTATAGGTTCAGACCCAAGTACGGTACATAGTTAAAACAACCATAGTAACGGACACTCTGATGCCAAAATCTCCATAGAACCCCTCGTTTTCCGGAGATATTTGAGATTTAGATTCATTTGCATGTATTCTCTATGACGGACGGATAACGTTATCTTCGCGCAGTACTAAATGGATAATATTTTTCGGAGTCTGTGACCAGATTACACACTTTCCGCACCGCCGTACCCACTGATGTCTACACACTGGCTAGCTGTCGCGGGGGCTATCGCCACTCGAACGTGGAGGAACTGGAAAATAGCATGGCGGTCATTTTGCTCTACCCATAAACCGTCTGCCCTCCCCCCCAACCCCTACAAAGAATACGGAACACTACGGAAAAGGTACCGAATTAGGCGATATTGGCGCTTATGTCAACTTTGTCCATTAATTAGTTTGAGTTCATAGTATGGGCGGGTATTTTCGAACAAACGTGATTCAAACTGTTAAAAAAAAAATCTATAAACATTTAGACAAGTTTTCGTTCAAAGACAAATACTTTATGTATAAGTGCTTTGACATTCCACCGATAATATTAGCTTTATTAATCCCCTTCAGATTTTTGTCTACCTTGCTATTCCTGGTACTAAATTATTTAATGTAATTGACAATTGACCCCGCAATTGACATGTTATGCTCTCAAAGTGATGGATTGGGGACAACCCCTGAGATGCAAACACCTAGTACAGACGAGAATACCACATACACTTGATTTTGGTACCACTCGATAGCTATCATCCTCTTTTTCATTTACAACATGCCCAGCATTACTTCAAAATGACGTCATAAATTTCGTATGTCAGCAAATAGGGGAAATTCAAGTTTTACCCAAAACATGAAAAAAGTTAGGAGTATCTGATTTCCATGCGGTTTGCGATTTAAAAAAAAGTAAAGGTAAAGGGGACGAACCTGTGTACACAGGAACGGAGTGCCCATCTCTCTTTCGAAGCGATTGGGCCAGACTCCACCATATAATGTTGCTGTGTAAGGGGATCGCTACACCTCCTCTACAGCGAGTCTGTTACCTTCCCCACATTGAATAATGCCGGTGTAGAAGTAACCATTGTCCGGGAACAATGGTGAACAATAGGGTAATCGATTCAGTTGACTCTTTACGCAACATTAGTTTCACGCTTTATTCCGTTATCGTCTATGGAACCCCGGACTATGGCTCCCACCGGACTATATCTGCTTTCACACCGGTACCCATTTATACACCTGGGTATAGGAGGAGAAATTGAGGTAAAGCGCCTTATTCAAGGGCGAAACACATTGGCCTCAGTGGGGCTCGACCTCACAACCTTTGGAGTGCGGGTCGGGCGCTTTATCCAGGGTGTTTCAAAACATCAGACCTCGAACAACAGACCTCAGACCTCGAAACATCAGGCCCGGAAGTAAATTCACTTCCGGGTCTGCTGTTTCGACCTCAGACCCGGAAGTGAATTTACTTCCGGGTCTGATGTTTCGAGGTCTGAGGTCTGTTATTTCGAGGTATGATGTTTCGAAACACCCCCTTTATCCACTGGACCACATGTGCCCTTTGCGATTTACATGATGGGAAATTACTATTAAAAATTGGAAGAACTGAAATTTTGGTCGTTGACCTTGGGATTAAGCTAGTGACACTGACATGTGATAAATGTAAAAATCACAAGCTATCCCTTAATTGTAATCCATTTCTACAAGTATCCAGCGAAAATACTCATGAATTTTATAGTGAACTAGAAGTATTAGAGCTCCATGCAAGTATTCCCATGGAGTTGTTATAATAGCATTCTAGAGCACAGTATAGTCTAATACAAGAGAAGATATCAGTAGTTTCCCACAATGCATTGCTGCCAATGGAAGTTTTTGTACAGGTAGTCATGTGAATCGTTAGAGATGAAACATTCATAAAATGCAAGTTTGTGATCAGTACTGTCAATTTACCCATGTTTCATCTCTAACGATTCACATCGGTAGCTGTACAAAAACCTCCATTTGAAGCAATGCATTGTGGGAAGCTACTGAAATCTTCTCTTGTCTAATACAATGGCAGTGCAAGTGTATACCGTATTATGTACATTGTATTAGTGCAGGAGCAGCAGAATATCCTCGGCCTTATTTAAGGAATTCGTTAGATACCTTTTTTACCATTTTTAACCATTTTAGCCATTTTACCCTCTAACTCCCGCACCAATGTCTTAGGTGTACAAACTATACATTTTTGGAATCCTTATGACTAGACGGACAATATGGCATACATTTCAACATAATTGAAGCATTTTAAAAGTTTGACCCATGTGTAACATTAAATTGGCCCCTATTGAAAAGTGACACCACAATTTGAGAGTACTAACTACCTAGCGTTGATATAGAGGGTCCACACTAACTACCAAAAGTGTCAAACCTTTTCTGTAGTGAGGGGTAAACGATGATGCTTGACCTGGGTCCGTGCTCATCCTCTATATAGGCTACGACGCGTCGTGTACCCACCACTATGCACCACTAATCGGTCGCAAAATTACCTAGAATACATACGTTTACTTCTACTCACAGTTAATTTCAGGCAAAACGGGCAACATACTCCATAAAAATTGAAAACGCTAGGTATTTTAAGATATTGGCCAGGAAAGTACTCTATAAAGGCATCCATGTATATACTCATCCCATAGAAATCCGTGTAACCGAGTGAATGTTTTGGGTAGAGCAAAAGGGACGTTGTGCTACTTCCGGTTTCTTCACCTGCTCGCTATTCAATCGCGTGGCGATTGCCTATCCAGTGTGTAGAGATCAGTGCCTCTGCCGTATGCCCCGGCACTTCGGCAGTTCCAAGAGGAGTGAACTTCGGCACCCGGGTATTTCGGCACAACGACTCTGTGTGTATTCTCCAAAAAGCATTCAAGAGCATGCAATCTATGTTCTTTGTAACATTTACACCTTAGCAGCTCTTAGCTGTCAAACAAATACGTAGTAGAAACAAATACCGCGATTTTACCGTATGGTATTTTGGACCCTTCTTGCATCTCCAAGAGGCAATCAAACCGCCAGCTATTTCTATTAGCTATCCATAATATCATCTTTATATCTTGTTCTGGTGAAATTTCAACTTTTCATGATACACTATAGCTATTGGCTACATAGTTAATATTGGGGTTTTGCTCAAATTACACAATACATTTTTAAGTAGGGGACTTCTTCTTCTTTATCAAGATCATGTGTGTTAGGTCGATAGCTTACTGTATCACGGCTTGTTCAATCGAAGAGCTTCAACACCAAGTTCATCCTCTTCGATGTGTTGCGCTGCTACACATTGATTATCCTTGAATATTGTGTGCAATTTTTGCACTACCTTGGGAGACCCGTCGTCACTGAGAAAAAGATTCAAGACATGTATGGCTCGATCTAGGGGATCTTTGAACCTTTCCGTTATTCTTCTTACATGATTCACTTCCGCATATTTTTCATGAAAATAAATCAGAAGGCGTCGCCAGTCGAAAATCTCATTTTCCATAAGTACATGACAAATTTTTGAAGTTGCCTCTGCTGAAAGATGCGCATGCTTTGTGATCTCCATATGAGTTTTCATTATGTCACCTGACCATTCTGAAGAAAGCAATAAATAATGGGTATTATGTTAAAATGATGCAAATATGATCAATCACAAATCACAAAACCCTAATTACTATTAGTCACGTTGTTCTGACAAGAAATAATAGATTTTGCAAATCAATTATGATTACTCTTGGTAAAAAAAATGATTGTACATGTATATTGTATTGCACTAATGCAGAAAACCTGCTCTCGAGCTGCCTGCACGGACCAATACGGTCGCGTGCGATTATCCTGACGAATGCACTGGGCTAGGTCTTTATCCTTATCATACTAGATTCACAAAATGCGGGCAAGTCCAGATCGGCGATTAGATTCTTCCATCTCCTCTGAGAGGAGGAGGCAACATTTGTTGTTGTTAGTGAATGTAGCGTGAAAGCCGTCATCTTTAGATGAAGGCCATGAAGAAAAAAGAATGTTTATCCCAATATGGAAACGCCAGGTTCTCTTTTGCACGACATGTTTGCAAGCTAGACGTACTGTATAGGACTACTCGTAGAATTTGTCATGACATGAACATGATACTGTGTGATATGGCAAGGGACCTCGATTGAGAAAATATATTCTATACATTATTCTTTCGACTTTCTTTAAGAAAACTTACGTTCGCCGTGTCTGCACTGCTTAACGTCATAAAAATAATAACCCTATATAGTCCTATGTTCATGTACAAACATTAGCACTAATAACAGGTTTAGTGGTTCGATGACCACATCTTTCTATGTTCTTTTCAATTTTCCCGCGAATCAATTTGCGTTTGATTGGATACAGCCTTGATAGAGTCTCAATCCGGGTCTCAAAACACTGACCTCTACACATGGATAGCGGGCTGGGCACACCGTTGAATAGTCGCCGATTGAAACCACATGTACAGGAAGTTGCATTTTGCCCTCCGCAATATGGCTTCACTATATTGTCAAAGTTAAAGGAATTTGTATAACAATAGAACATCTGTGTGCAATATGTGCACCAGCAGGTGTATGCATTATTTACCGCCATATTGCGAAGGGCAAAAAGCAACTTCCTGTTGGTTCAATCGGCGACTCAGACCCGATATCCATATGTAGAGGTCATCACAGTGGTCTCAACCCCTGCACGTCCTTGCAAAGCGGCGGTGTGGTTCTGAAGGAGTTCATATGTGGAAATTCCCATTACCGATTGAATTTTACATTAAAAGTGATTTTGGGAATGACTATGTAAAGTGGTATTTTTGAAAACTAGCAAAAGGTAAACTTTATATTCATCGGTTCTCATGAAAACTACAGAGGGCGTCCTTCTTTCCTTATCCGGGGCGATGTCCTTTCAAATTGTTTCTATCAAATTTGCATGAGAAAATAATGTTTTGGAAAACGAACATTGCAAGGTTTCACGCTTCGTGCTGGATGGGGACCCGAACTCACCCCCGCGCCGCTTGATATATGAACTCTCTATGAACACTTTACATAGTCAAAACCTAACCCATCAAATACATCTTGCTTTTTAAGACCGTTGATCATACCTATAAGCACTCTTAAGAACTACTTCACATTTCAAAGTGTTTCTATCAAATCTGCATGAGAAAAGGTGTTTTAGCATGTTTAGGAAAGCGAACCCTACAAGGGTTTTGCGCTTCGCAAAGGAGAGGGACACCCTCTTCCCAACCCCACCCCATGCCGCTTGATACTTGATATATGGACTTTTCAGAATCTTTGTACAGAAGATAAATACGAAAAATATGAACTACGTTTTACTCCTAATGCCCTTTTGACGTACCCATTACAAGGTAAACCACTTAAACAGTTCAAGTTATTTCAAATTTGCAGGTGTTTTGGAAAGCAAACCCATCCCGCAATCCACTCCCTGCGTCGTTTGCGCGGCGCAATGGCCGTTCGCGACCTTATCGTCCATTTATATCTCGACAGATTGTATAAATCTTATTACATAATTGACCAGTGTTCTAGCCATGGCTGTGGCACGGCCGAATTTGTGTATGATTACCAACTAACACAGCATTAGCTGCAATTACAAGCAAAAGATTTAATCCTTTAACTTGCCCTGGGCGCGATATTTTTTCCATAGTTAACTTGTGAAACTACACTACATAGCTTGAATAGATAGACGGGCTTCGTCTATTGGCACTTCAAATGTGAACAGCGTGGGGTTTGAACCTGCGACCAGCAGAAATTAAGAAGCATTCTTAACCACTAGACTAGCGAGGGATTCGTTGGCGACGTTGGCAGTTTAATTCAATATAAATCTTCACGGAATAAAGGCAGTCATACGTATATACATGCACAATAGATACACGTAATAATAGAAAAATCAGTATCATGTGTTACTAGGCGGTCCCCGGCTTTCGCGATCACCTGGGTTTCGCGATCACCTGGCTTGAATGACCCGGCATCAGCAATCAACCACACCAAGTTTCATGTCCATACACCATAATTTACCCCATTTGACCTCTTTTGACCTCGAATGACCCCGATGACCTTTGATCCACTAACCAATACAAACTCGGTCTTCGTTCGGTCAAGGGGCAACCACCCACCAAGTTTCAGGACCGTGCGACCCTCGGTCTTCGAGAAAATAGACGCGGTCAGACACACAGACAGATAGACAGACCACCGGTATTAATATAGGCCTATAGATTAACTGAACTATGGCTATAAGAGATGATGCTGTAATACACACAACTACGAAAAATAGTTTCTCGCCCCGCGCACAGCTTACATGGCTGTAAGCCATAAGCCATACCACATCCTTTGGCCGAGTAACATCTTCGCTGAGTTGGGAATTGTATGAGATCTGGCAGATACCAAGCTCGTAGCAACTGTGGTATTAGTGAAGGTGTGAAATTGTTCTCTAGGGTTCAGGCGGCAAAGATGATACTACTAGAGGTCAGATGCCGTGCCACATCTATAGCTGGAATGAAATACTTTGCATCGACACAGTATATTTGGCGAGTTTCCGTAACCTGACCCATCTGACACACTTTTTTCTGACACACTTATGAATTCGGAAACTCTTCAGGGAATAAATCACAGGTTTATTCCGTTAAGGTTTCCGAATTCCTAAGTGTGTCAGATGGGCCAGGTTACGGAAACTCCGTATATTTGTTGTGGATTGCTAGAAACCGAATTCCTTTCAAATTGATCTACTAAGGTTGCTTACATTACAGACATAGGTTTACTTACTATGACCTGCAACTCCAGCTTCATCATAAGTTGCATTTCGATCGCTCTCTTCTGAAGATATCAAAGCATGTCGTCCATCTCGGTTGTCAATCGTCAAGTCAGCCAACTGTCGAGATGGATCACGATTCCTGTAATAGCGAGTGTTGATTTTTAAAGCAATATGATTATTTTTAATTACACCTTTCCCTTTATATACAGTGTGTTGGAAAAATATGTTAAAGTCAAAATAGGATAAAAATTGGGGTTAACAGTCCAAGCAATATTTATGCCAGATTCACGGGAAAAAAAGTGAGACTCAGAAGCTCAGAGCGATCCACAAGGTAATAGGACCCTACGCATGTGATAAAGCCGCGCTTGCTCTGAGAAACATGTTTCGTAGGCAGTGAATGACCTATATGGTAAGCACGCCCGAAAAGTATTGTCGTTGTCGTGATTAATTATTACTATGTCGTGCTCCAATCGCACATTTTATACGAACTTGACAATAAAAAACAAAGGATTTGCTTAAAATATTCACTTCTATACGGAGGGCCCTTGGGGCAATCCGTCAAAATGTAAGGGCTTAATGTTTGCGGGGTCCAAAAATGGATTAACCCATACAATTTTTTCACGAACCCCTATTAAAGAGCTGAATTTTTCATGACCCCTTTTTAAAGGCACATTTTATTTTGTGACACCCCCCCCCCCGGCCCGTTACCTGTTAGTACAGGATGAGAAATAAGTTGCATGTAGCATTTAACTTCGTTATAGTAAGATTCAACCCAGAGTGTCCCCGGAGGAAAAGTTTTGGACAGACGTAGATATTAGTTGGTTGAGAGGAAGATGGCAGAAGAAAAAGAAATATGTGCTCGATTCACCTGTTTCATGAACGACCTAAGATAATCTGGCCCTTTTCTGTTAAACATCATTTTACATAGAGAGTGTCATACCAACAAATCCCTTTAAGCAAAGGAATTGCATTTTTCTATGCTATACGGACAACAGGTTTCAATAGATTTAGCTGGAATTTGATATTACACACCCTCTGCACATGCCCCTCTTCAATGCCGATACCTTGGGACTAGAGGGTGAACCGATTGTAGTAGGGGGACTGTGGTTTGATATGACGTCCCGTGGGATTTCAATGATTAAAGCATCACACCTATTTAGACACCTTTAGTAGGCCCAGAGAACAACGAAAAGGTTTGATGGAGAATTCCCAGGGGGGTTGGCAGATGCTGCCATCTTGATTTTCAAAAATGGCCGCCATTCTGGTGGATTTTCAAATAATAGTCGCAGTTGTGAATGTGCTAGGACGCTAGTTTTTGTGCCGAAACTCGTATGTTAAAACACCCACAAGTCTGAAAAGGATAAAGCGAGATTAGAAAATGAACATTAAAGACTGGCAGCCATTTGAAAAACACAAATGCGCCCAATTACCATGTATATTGTACATTTTTCAGCAGTATTTCAGGTGGTGAGTTTCATACAAATTTAATTTTAGTGGCACCCACTACATTTAAGTAGTCAAGGTGTGTATATAAAGATGTTTGGGATTTGTTGAGAGTAAATATTAATTCTCCCATCCCTCGTGTATAATTTGTATTCAAAGGCTTGCCATTTTGCCACTGTAAAAGTAATTTTGTTGATAACGTTAATTAAATATGAGCATCTCTGTTTAATTTTTTAAAATTTTTAAGGGCATTTATGCTAGCCGGAATGCTATGAGTGCATTTGGCTCACGAGTCAGTGATATCAATACGGTCAGGCAGGTATTTTACTCGTACATCAAGAGCGGGTAGAAGTTTTTTTAGTCCGCCGGACTCATAGTCCACCTACAAACGCGTAAGAATAGGGCGCACTGATCAGTTGGACTCTTCACGTATTATGCATGTCGTCTATGGAGCCCGGATTATAGCTCCTTTTACATCGGTGTAAAAAGTTCGGGCTCCCCAGTCAACGGGTTAAAGCGTGAAACTAATAATGGGCCTGAGAGTCAACCGAGGCGAGTTATTCACTCGTTGTAGGTGGAGCAATGAGTCCGCTGCCACCACGGTTAAACGTCAGGCTTTCATCAATGCTCGCGATTAATGCCTTGGGCACTCTGAATCGCAGTGATGCCTGACTCGAGAAAGATAAAGGCACATAGATCCGTGGTTAATAATCATACATTGTAGTGGAATAGGCCGAGTGGAGATGAATTCTACCTACAACATTACTAACAGCCGATTAACTGTTTAAAGAAGATAACAAAAACACTGTCCTTGACATAGAACGGACCCAGGATTACGCCAATTTTCTGAGTCCATTTAAAACTGCATGTAGGGTAGTCCATGAGTGGTTGTATTTTAGCGGGATGTTGGAGTATAAGTAGTCTTATGGTATGAGTTTTAAAAGTGCACTGTGGAAGTGTTTATTGGTCTGAGTCAAACGAATGTTGATTTATCAAGAACAAGCGCAGTATAATCCATTTGCATGGTGCAATATCATAGCAGAGAGGTGAGGTAGATGTGACCGTAAAAAAATACACGAAACATAGAATTACACGCTTTAAAAGTGCCATGCGGGGTTTTGTTTAATTGGTATGAGTCCCACATTCCACTTGGTGAATCTATGTGTTACCACAGGGTTAACGTTTTTTATCACTGTCGTCAGCATCAACTTTTATGATGTATTGTTAAAAAGGACCATAAAAAAACATTGTTTTAACTGGCGGATGGGAATCATAGCAGTTAAAATGACCTTTGTGTCAGATTATTTGAACATTGCGAGTCCCAAATACCCGTTAAAACAATGTTTTTACGGTCATTTTTTAACAGTGGGGTATTGGTTATAGTCCACTCTTTCTGCATTATTGCATTCATATACTCGATGAAGCTACACAGTACAGATTGCATAGTCCATTCTTTCCACATTTGCACAAAATCATTGCACAAACAAAGCTGCACAATCACACTTCCCAACTGAATTACTGCTCTAGAGGAGGCAAAGATGGTCATCACTGGCTTTGAATTTGCTATTACCAAATGTTACCTGTACACTCTTCAATTACAAAAAAATTGAGTGGTAGTGGACTCGTGGATAGCTCGTAAAAGTGAAGCTCTATAGATGGAGGCCGACCGACTGACCCTCTGAATGCGACTGTTCTTGCCTTTTAAATCCAACATCGAGAAATTGAATTAGGTCTCACCAGCTTCAAGAATGCACACACCAAAGTCATTTTCCATATCTAAATGCTACACCAATAAATTGATCGCCACATAAGAATTTAATCACCATACACAGACGTCCTTCTACTAGCAAATCTGCGTACCCAAACCTCCTGTTATAGATACATGTTTGTGGCAGATAGTAGACGAAGTATATACGAAGACCAAATACCTCTAGTACAAATGCTCTCGATGCTCAAGAAAGCGCATTTTCTTCTCGTTTCCATTGCACTTTATCATGGCAAGATGTCACTTGGAGATTTGCTGGCAAGGGAAGCTGACGTTCTGGAAGGATTGTAAAGAATTTGGCTCAGATGATGACAAGTATAAGCCCGTCACAGATCGGAGTGGCAGAACATCATCTGAAGCAATTGTATCTTTTTGGAAGCTGACGAGACCTTCATGCTTGATGTGAGGAGTTGGATTGATTGCACCAAGTAGTAGTAACAACAGGCCCGAAACAGGAACAATCGTATGGTCTGCCTACTACCAGAGCAGCACTTTTACTAGCCTACCATGCGATACCACTACTGCCGAGATTAGGGTCCAAGACATATTAAATCCGGAGTGACGCGACAAATTACTACAGATGGGGAATTTAGTTGAATGACAATTCAAGCCAGAGTGATGACTTGCCTCGCTGATCCAGTGCAATAAGTGATTGAAGTGATTTGTGCCAAGTCTTGATTGCCAAACAATTAGTGCAAAATGTATAATTGGATGAACGGTACAGAAACATACTAGAGTCCATCGAGTCTGATGATTCCCAAGAAATTGTGGACCTAACCAAAGTCCATCGGCAGATGAGGACAGCAACCAGAATTTAGAAAATAAACATTTATTCATGATGTGGTTAACAACGATAAACACGAAGTGGATGATGGTTGAGCTTGCCATGATAAATCCATATTTGTGGGGATCATACCAATTCAACAACTCCAAAGTGCACTTTTAAAGAAGTATTACAATATGCTCACTTTGCTGTTTTGTGGGCATTCTGCATATCTGGTCGTATGATATTGAATCGTGCAAAAGTGAATTATAATATTGAGCTTGTTCTTGATAAATCATATTTGTGGAAATTCTACCAATAAACAACTACACAATGCAGTGTTAAGGATCTCTACCAAATAGAATACTCCAATCCAGCTCTCTCGACACTCTTGGACTACCATACAGGAAGCTTTTAATGCACTCATACAAAATGGACTGCTGTACAATTCTACAGTGGTGTAATTATGGGTTGATTGTTTCTATGCATGACATGTTTGTGTTATCTGTTAGCCCTCTCGGCTTACCAAGGGGGTGGCACCTTCGTAGACTTTCCTCCGGTGTCGTTAAAACTCCAAAAGCTTTCGCAAAAGGCTTCCAGGTAATTGGTTCTCATTTACTTTGGCAATTTTAGCAATTTCTTGTAAAGGTAGCACCTTCACCGGGGTTACGGTATGCCTGTCAAGTCCATGGGGTGTGTGTGTGTGTGGGGGGGGGGGGGGGGGTTGCCACCCAAGATAATTTATGGGACCGTACTTTTCTGGTTGCAATTAGTCTATCCAGAAGCTGCTCTTACACCTTATGTTCATGTAAAAAGCTACCACCCTTTAAAGCTGGAAACCGCATGAAAATCCATATTCCTACCCTTTATAGTGCAAAATGGAGTTTACCTATTTTTGTGGAAATATGACAATTTTTGCAGACTTGGCATAGTGTATTACATCATTGAAGGGGCCGTACGCAGGATTATTTTTGGGGGAGGTGCGGGGAATCTAAAAAGTGGACCTTTTTGGTTTTAAAAAGTTGGACCCCAAACACCCTTAAAAGGTCCATTTTGGGATTTTTTTAAACATTTCATACTCCAAAAAGTGGACTTCCTGGTCAAATTCTCTAAAAATTTTGGACCTTTTTATGCCAAAATCAGCCAAAAGGGGCACTTTCCCATTTTGTGGATTGGGGGAGGGGTGCGGTCGCACCCCCCACCCCTGGTATGGGCCTGCATCATTGTGATGCCATATTAGGTTTGTTTCACACTTATTTTGGTATCATGGATAGAGAAGAAGACCCTAGCTAACCCAAGGTATCGAAATCATAAGTATGGGGGGTGGCAAAAAAATCTTTGGTAAGATAGGGGTGGTGGTAACAAAGTCACAATGGCTGCCATTTGGTGAAATACATTATAAAAACAAGATGGATGAAAGAATCACTTTTTAATCTTACCAAATCGTAAAAATCTTTATGTACATCGACTATTAAATGGGAGCGTGTCACCATTACTTTAAATTGTATGAAAACTCACCACTAAAATTCCTGCTGAAATGTTACAATAACAAATCAGCGTAATTGGCGAGCATTTTTGAAAAAACACAATGGCTGGACAGTCTTAATGTTCCTATTCTAATCTAGCTTTTTATTCTTTTCAGAGAGTTGTAGGTGTTTAACATGAAGTTTTGACACCAAAACTAGGTCATAGCCACATTCACAACTCGAGTTATGATTTGAAAAATATATCAAAATGGCAGACCATTTGAAAAACCCAAGATGGGCCGACATTCAGCACCCCCGGGAATCTCCATCAAAAACTTTTCTTGTTCTCTGGGAACCTATTTAAGGCCATCTAAACAGGTGTGATGATTTAATCATTGAAATCCCTCGGGATTCCAAAGTACCCTTGACTACTGGTTGAATCCACTATAATACCAGTTACAATGTAAATTGTTAACTAGAGCAAATGGTGCTATAGCACTTTGATAATCAGTTCGCTGGCTTGAACAGCACAAGGAATACTATTTTACCAACTGGGCCTGCTCGTTCCCGCAGGTTTTGTACTGTGTTGAACCTCAGCCTCTTACTGTGCCATCGTCCTCTTCTACTAAGTGTGCATGAGGACTATCTAGGTTATATTGTGGCGAGTTAATTGATATAATTAATTGGAACAGACTTTTTAAGGAAAAAACTCATTTATAGTCATTTTTTTAACAAGATAATTACTTACATAGATGTTCCAACCGGGTCCCATCCCACACACACAATAGGGTGACATTCATAGATTTACTACTGATTGCAGATAGGTGCTGGTTTAAGCCCTACGGAATAATAAATTAATTGAACATGACCCCCCCCCCCCATACAGAAAAAAAATTAAAACACATGATTAACCCCTATGTGTCTCAAGTAGAAAAATCACATAGGTCTAATCACAATGTTTGTACTCACCGGAGCCCATATAACCAAACCCCTAACCTAATTCCAACCCTAATCTTAACCCAAAACCTAAACCCAACCATAAACCTAACCCGTGTTGCAAACGGCCTAATTTTATAGCCATCCGAATCAATAAAGGGGACCTTTACAATGGGAGCCATAAAGTATATAAATGCATATAACGTATGACAATTGTTCCGAATTCGGCGAACTTGCTAAATACGAACGCTGGGAATTCTTCTTCATGGGGTCTTTGTTGGTGCCTTCTTTTTTTGCGTTCGCCAAGATCTGTATTTACCGTCTTACTATTAAATACATGCTTGTTTCCTATATGCAAAGGTCTGATTTTTAATGAGTTTCATTGGAGAATTGTCCATAAAATCACGAAAAAATGCGTAAATAACACGTGCTATACCAATCAAAAGCACGCTTATTTTCCACGTCCTTCTCCTCTGCGGAATGCCCCCGAGTGCCCCGGGTATTTCGAGGAGGGAACTTCGGGCACCCAGGTATTTCGGCACCCGGGTGTTTAGGCACCAACAAATATATACTGACATATACCCTAGGAGATAAGTGGATTTAATCAAAATTTTTCGTGCAGAAGTTTGGTCTGACTTAATTTTATGTTGAAAATTGGGTGCGTAGATTCCAAAAAAGCAGGCTTATTGACCCGTACTCAGGACATTTTTGGATATGGCCATTTTTTGACTAAAATCATATAAAAGTCATATTTTTACTTTGGGGGTTTTGACTAGCGTAATTTATGTAAAAATGGTCACTGATCATAATAAAAGCCGTCTTATTGGCTGTTTGTGAGATTTTCAGGTGATTTTCATCCTTTTGTGGCCCAAAAAAATAGCTTCTTTTTTGATCAAAAAATACATATTTTCACTGGGGGGTGCTCTGACAAACGAATCTAATGGAAAAATGGGTACTGATTTTACAAAAAAATAATCTGTATTTGACTGTAGACACAAATTTTTGACATGTTCGTCAGTTTTGTACCAGTGAAAAAAATTTGTGTAAAAATATTGAAACGTTTTGAAACAAGTCTTAAAAAGTCAAAAGTTTTCCTGGTTGAAGTTTAGGAATACCGGATTCCAATTCGGCCATGTTAAGGGGCGCGTGAAACCAGGGTCGCCACTAACCCTCGTACACTCTAGTTTGATCTTCCTGGACTTCTTGCTGCACTTGATATTTAAAAGTAGTTGGTGGAAACTGTTGGTTGGCAAAAAAAAAATTTGGCTGCGTGGAGGGTTTGTTGGAGGATTCCTGGGAGAAAACTTCTCCACCTTTAGCAGTTGTTTTGGACGAGAAAGGATCGGCTTCAAACATCGTAGTATACTCTTGATATCCTTATCACATTCCTGGAAAGGCCTGGTATATAGTCCGTCTACATCCTCGGGTATGGATCTCCGCGCAGTCTTGTTCACCATTGGGCAAATTTGGCATAAATGGGGTTTTTGAGCAATTCTCTTCACGTTCAGATCCAGGTCATCAGTGAATCCTTGCCAGTCTGCTATTCTATAGGCAAAGCGAAGCTTGTAAAGGCACTTTAATTTATCTTGAAGGATCTTAGACAAATAAATAAGATCGACGGCACTCGACCTGTGCTACTAATGTGCGATATGCTTGTCCTGTCTGGGAAAGATCAACCCATGTCAAGAAGCTTGATTCAATTGTGTATTAAATGCATCTACCGGCTTGGACAACAGGATGTCTTCGTTCAACACCATGGAGAACATATACATCATAGCAGGAATTGCCCACCAGACATCCGTCGCAGTGTAGCGAGCGTAGCTGCCAAGTATCTAATGGAAGCACCCATGTCGACAAAGATCTGCTGCCCAACCCCCTTAAATCTAGAGAGAGGGGTTCTTAAGCAAAGTCCAATCTATTGAAACGTCTCAAAGAGTTTAAGAAGTCGCCTTGTGGAAAGAAAGAAAAACCTTGCTACCACCAAGTAAGCATTATTGGATTGAACTGGTAAGCATCTCCACCCTGAGCTGACTCTCATGAGCTGAATGGCGATCTCTCACAGACTGAGAACCAGAATCGGGGCCAAATCTAAGGTTTCCTGCAGAAGGGGGGCTACCTGAAGCAGATCAGGACACAACCTGTGGTTATGAAACAGTACCACAGACATTGAAAAAATCTCTTGGTCTGCCCATTTTGGATGGAAAGAACAATGCACAGACCAAAGACTTGTGGAATTAGTGAAGCAGCCAGACGCGTTGTACCCATCTCTGGCTAGAATCAATTTGAGAACCACGGTGTTTGGACACGATAAGAGGAAGATATGGTGATGAACAACTGAAACATGATATTTCATTAGTACTAATTTCACCACAAAAAATATTTTTGGCCAACTACAAGGCATATTTTACAACAAATGTGTTCAATGGTAACAAAAAATGACCCCCCCAACCATGTCAAAATGTGTTAGTAAGTCAATTAAGATTATTTTTTAAATCAGTACCCATTTTTACATTAGATTAGTTTGTCAGAGCACCCAAAAGTGAAAATATGATTTTTGATCAAAATAAGCTATTTTTTGGACAAAAAAGGATGAAAATCACCTAAAAAATCTCACAAACAGCCAATAAGACTGCTTTTATTATGATTAGTGACCTTTTTTACATAAATTACGCTAGTCAAAACACCCAAAAGTAAAAATATGAATTTTATATGATTTTTAGTCAAAAAATGGCCAATATCACAAAAATGTCTTGAGTACGGTCAATAAGACTGCTTTTTTTGGAATCTACGCCCAATTTTACATAAAATAAGCCACTCAAACCTTCTGCACCAAAAATTTTGATTAAACCGACTTATCTCCTAGGGTATATGTTCCCTCGGTGACTACATTAGTGCTATTTTGCTGAGGGGCGCAAGCACTAATGTAGTCACCGAGGGACCATAGTTTTAAGTTTTAAACTCGAATAGAGTCAGTATATATTTGTTTTATATACTTCATTCATAATTTTTGCATTTTCATTCAATAAATTTCACGTCAAACGATGTATCCCTGTGAATGAATGTGGTAGTCCAAATGCAATCCACTACGCGCAAATGCGGACGCACTACGCGACGCAGTAGGTTACGCGAATTAAGAGCCGTAAATAGTACTTCTGAAAAATGAACTATTTACGGGTGGGCGTGGCTTAGGGGTACTATTTACGAATGGCGCCGATTTTTCGCCGCATATTTGACTATTTTTTAATAATCACGTGATAGAGTTTTTCAACATAAACAAATCTTTAAATTTATTTAATGAGTATATCATCTTTTTTTTTGGAAGCCGTAAAATATACTTTTGAGAGCCGTAAATAATTCTTTTGAAGCCTAAAATATTCTTTTTTTCTGCGACTGGTCAGTTTATCTTTCGATCATTGGTGCACTTTTAACCACCAATGACAGAATATAGGAAATGACGAAAATAATAAAAATTTAAAAATGATGACCTTTACTCTAAACGAGTGAATGTCCACTCTTTAAAGAGTTAAAAGGACAACACATTTTAGAGTGGTGTCACTCTCACTCTTTTTGGAGTGAAAGGTCAGTGATTTCTCTCTTGTTGGAGTGGATTAACTAAAAAAAACCATCATGCACTATTTTTGAGTGGTTTTACACTCTTTTCGAGTGAATTAAGATTCACTCGTTTTCCCTCCCACTCTCTTTTCCATATAGCGCATAGTCTAAAACTCAAATCCGATCAAGTCTCGAATGCTGTCGGCGAATTTTAAATGCAAGGTCCATCTAAACGGCAGAGTTGAAACAATCCCCCCAAATAGAAATATTTTGCACAAACTCTATTTCTTTTTGGTAACGGAGTTCATAGTACTGTAGCGGGGATGGCGGCCTGCCTGAAAAAGAGAGAACGCGCATGCCGCGGCACAATTTTCAAAGCGCGCGGAGAGCGCAGAACCATCTGCAACGCGGGTAAAGTTGGTGGCTGAGAAACCACCGCTGCAACGTAAGCTATAGTCTAGAGATACTACAAGTCACACCATGATTTTAGTTTCATCTTTATTTTCACATCACCTAAAGAAAATCATCAAGAACAATGTTCAAATTGCCCACATTTGCAGATACCCACGTCACTTAAAATCACCTATTACACCAGCCTTTTTGATTTCGACCCTGCTCATACAGAGGCTTGCTATAACTCAATTTTTTCCCATAATATCATTCTTATTAGATCGACCACTCAACATATGACCTCAATATCAAAATGGCTCACTATACTCTTCACATTTTGCACCAATGTTCAATAAAAGTCAATGCACTTTCATGATAACCCTGATTTTCCTTTCTCTAATACAATTAATTCCACATCTCACATTACTAAGAGTGTCTCAAAAATACAGTAGGTTTCACATGCAATGTGCTTTTCGTATGCACTCCAACATGGGGAAAATTGACCACAATCTTAACATACCACTGTACCATAACTTTGAACTTCCGTATAATCTGTCATTCCCTATTTAAAATTCACCTCCATCACAAAACAAATACAATTTCGACAAAACTTACAATTCTGAATACCACACTAATAGTGTACACCTGGCATTTCAAAACAAACATTGCATAATAATTTCACATAGCAATCTTCCCCTATCAACATGTCTACATCACAAACGGTAAGTCTGTATACCAACACTGTTAGTTGTTCAACCAAACCAGGGCATTCAGCACAATTCAAAAATTAAATTTAAATGGCAACAGTCCTTTCCCCCATCCATAAGTAAAACATAGCATTTCTTCCTCAATTCAAAAGATCTCCACACACACACACACTTCCCTGATCTGTAACTCACTGTTTACACTGCAACTCACTCAACATCACAACTCGCCCAAATCCAACCTCTCAGAAATAATCATACTCATTAACCTTGGCAAACTCACCAAAGTGATGGCACATTCTCCGACCAATCATGTGTTTGTTTACTAACTCGCAATGCGCAATACTCTACTCTACCCTCCCTGCAATTGGCACAGCTCCTTTAAACCGCTCATCCAGCGTCTCAAAATCACTTCAATTACTAAAGTGACTCCGTCCACTCTTGGCATGTCATCCTTCCTTTCAATCCGTCGACCGATACATAACCCCCTTCACTACAACCTCAAGCTTATCTAAACTACATTAACACACAATATTCAAAAACCACCGCTTTCAAACAGACTATAAACTCTAGTTCGCGCGACATGCCCACAACTCAAACGAGGTCAAGCACACGGCAAAAATGGTGCCGCACCCTTCCAAACATATAAAGGTCAATGCACTTTGCATAATTAATACAATGAGTTACAACAAATAGATTTCATTTAACCTGAATACATGTAACCACAAGTTCTTTCAGATGCTAACCAAAATTTTCAATAAAATAAAATTTAATTTCCCACTCTCATACACAACACATGTCACCTCACACTTGAATCAAATCAGCCGCACACTCTCCCTAACACTAACCAAATCTTAATCTTAAAGCTGAAACCAAAGTTCTCATAATCACCACAATAATCATATACCTCCACCACCTCACAATCAATCCCAATTTTTCAGCCTACTCTAACTCGCTGTCATCTTAACCTCGCCCTAATAATACCAGCTCCAGTACGACTCTCACCCCGGCTACCCACATCATACCAAAACCCCTATTCACCACATCCTCACAACCACAGACCACATTACTGCAACTCACACACCTCACAACACACCATCAACACCTCAACCCGTATCTTAACCATTTGGCCGACCAGATCAAACTTTGCGAATGTTGTTATTTTGGCAATACACAAAATGTTTACAAACAACAGATACCTCATTCAGTTCAATCACTACAGACCACTTTAAATTTGGATAACTTAAAACCTGAATCATCACAGGCACAGCTTTTGCAACCACACTTTACCCTTTAATAAACAACTGCGTGCAAATTAAGTTATAAGTTGTAATAGAACAACTAGACATGTACAAAGCATGGTGATGTTTCCAACATTTTTGCAATCAAGTTTTGTGCTGGCCTGCTGTGTTTACTTCAATTTTAATAATCCAATTTATTTACCTCAGAAAATATCACAAAATCAGCACAATTTGAAAATCAACTCCTTTAATATTCCTCCCCCAATCTGATATCCTCCAACTTTCACTCTCACACCCAATTTTACAATTTAATAAGGAAAAGTTAGTTTTCTCACGAAAACCCCAACCTCACAAAGCCCATCCTCCAATTTTTGTAACCCCAAAAGCAAGCAACCACCATTTTATTATTTACTCATAAACAATCATGTTCATCAAAAGTCATTACAAATATAGATTCATGTCAGTTTTTGTCCTCAGTATGTCCGGTGCTTGTCTGGTGTCTTCAGGCTGTCTTTTCGTTACTCGTTACTCGTCCGTCGAACTTGATGGATCGCTAAAACTGGAGTACTTTAAAACCCAATTTTAATCATAAATCTTAAAACCCGAGCTGGCCAGCATTTACCTACCCAATAAAATCCGATTTTTTGTGCATCAATTCAGCGTTCGTCCGTATGCGTCAATCCAGGGACATAAAGTGAGAAATAATATGCAATATTTAAAGATGCCTGGATTCCGTCATCGTAGGTGCAATCCTGTCAGTTCTAATTCACTCCCCATTTTTTTAAGGCCAGCGCTGAACAAAATCAATGCATAAGATGGTGTCCTGCTGGTTGATACTGCTGTGACACTTCACGCTGATTCAATAAAACACACAGCGGTACTCATGGGGTAAAAATGTCACATTCACAACAAACACTTGCCTCTCGTCAGTTTTTTACTCGTCGTCTGCCCACCATTCATCTCTCCCTAAGCTTATGTAGTGTTATTCAATATAAACTCCATGTTGTCCCTGTTAATGAGTCGTCCAGCACCAATGTCCTCCATCGCTAAAGTGTTGTCCTAGCTCCCATCATGTCTGAAGTCCGTCCTCCAAGGTCCCGTCTCCCCGTCCCCTCTCCACATTATGTTTTATCTCGCCAGGTCCTTAAGTCCGTCTCCCCCATCTTTTTCCACTGTTTATGTGCTAGCTCGCCATGTCTGAGTCCCCGTCTCCCCATCTCTACAGTTTATGCTTATCTCGCCATGTCTGAAGTCCGTCTCCCCATCTCCACGGTTTATGTTAGCTCACACATGTCGAAGTCCGTCTCCCGCTCTCCACGTTTATGTTTAGCTGCCATGTTAAGGTCCGTCTCCCCCCATATCTACGGCTATGGTTTAGCTCGCCATGTCTGAAGGGTCCGTCCCCCATCTCCACAGTTTATGTTTATGCTTCGCCATTCTGAATCCGCTCTCCCCATCTCCACTGTTTTTATTTTATCTTCGCCATTTCTGAAGTCCGTCTTCTCATCGCCCCAAACTTTTTCCGAGCGCGTAACCCCAAAATTCTAGTCAACCGACCAAGGCCAACCAATCACAAGCGCGAATCGGGGAATTCCCAGGTGACGAAATGCTTGGCGCTTCCGGAGTAGGACATGTTTTTTTGCCCCGTCCACGCACCTGTCGGCTCTTTTTATGAACTGCGCATACAAATGCTACAAACATCATAAGAGGTAAACAGACTAGGGAAATCCCGTTACAGTACCATGCAGAGCTTAAATCCTTTTCTTGTACTTCTTTACAATTATGTTTCATTATAATGAAGTTCTAGGAATATTCGAGGGACCTCGTAAACTGCAATGACATTTATACAGGTGCTTGTATATTTACCTCTATGACGACAACCTTGAATCCCATGGAAATGAGTTTCTTCATGGAAATGAGTTCCTCCATGGAAATGAGTTCCTCCGTGAAAATGAGCAACATTTATCGATCCGTCTTTTTGTTGCATCAGTGCTGTATGTTGGGTTAAAAACATATGATTGCTAGATTACCATCATCGGCACGTTTGGTTTTTCATGCTATTTTATTCTGACGTCTACACGATGTTCAGACACCAGAATCTGTTTTAATACAACCAAAATTAAGCACAATCCGACTGTACAGACTGAGTAGTCAGCTCACAATACCAAATTTAGGCAAAATCACGTTGCCGTTGGATTTTTATTTACCAAAACTCTCGTCATTGATGGGGTACATCAACACCACCTTATAAAAAAATCAAAATAGGTTATACAGATTCAAAATTTTTGTTCTTAATTATGAGATAATGGTTGCTGGGATGAGAGCGGAAATATTGCAATGCTCGCTTTTCACATGTTTCACGATACATTTTCTCATGCAAAGGTGATAGAAAATTTTAATTTCCCACGTGGTTCACAATAATAATGCTTACAGGTGTATGGACAATAGTGATTAAACTGCAAAATCTTAATTGATGGCTAAGGTTACAATGAAAAAATCTTCATAGATAATAAAAACCTTCATCTGGAAAAAATCTCCATCCAGACAAAAAGGTCCATCGCGAAAAATCTTTATCGAGAAAAACAAATCTTCATCAAGAAAAAATCTTCATTGAGAAAAAAAAATCATTGAGAAAAAAAATCATCGAGGAAAAAACTACTTTTACACATTTTTTTTCTCGATGAAGATTTTTTCCACGACGAATTGAGTTCATTGACCTTGATGAATTGTGTTCATCGAGAAATAGTCTCCACCACAGCAGGAGAGCGAAGCACGGACGGGCAAACGAACTGCGTCAAAGACTGGAATATTAAAGTTGCTGTTGTTGGCGTGATGGGCTCTCTGCTATTAGCAACGGCCTCCTCTAACGGAAACGAACTTAAAGAGTATTTGTCATCTTTAAAGCCACTATCAAAATTCAAAATGCCCATTATGTCTCTAAATTGCTAGTGTTAGGTCGTATCAACACCTTATATTACTGTTCTTTGTGAAAAACAGACACTTAAACATTAAAAAGCGGTCTTCAAAATGCCAATTACGACTGATCCCGACTTTTATTAGTAAACAAAGCATAAAAATCGCAATTTCGTGACAAAATACGGCATGTTACGCTTAGCCACTTACAGGGGTCATTACTACAGCAATTTCCAATATCAACAGTGCAAACAAATGGGTGTTCATAAAACGGGGACCCCGAAAACGGGGACCCTGAAAACGGGGACCCATTAAAACATTTTCTATGTGTTGCAAAAAGGTTTGATCGGGGTCCCCGTTTTTCATAGTTGGGGTCCCCGTTTTATAGATGCGGTGACATCAATGTTTACAAACACAAGTTAGCACCTTGTCTACTGACATGTTAGAGGTGCGAAGAATATGCCCATACAGTTACAGCATTCAATAGCCTTATCACGCCTGATTGTGCGCGAATTTTAAAAGCACAAACCCTGCAGATGCTCACGCATACTGCCGGCCAGTGCTTTGTTCGTTGCCCGGCGTTGACGTCACATGTCAACTCATGTATACATTCCCCTAGGGGGTGTATAAAACGGGGACCCCTAAAACGGGGACCCCATTTTTTTCCATTCAATGAGCGAAAGTTTCACCCGAATTTACCACTGTGATAGCCTCACACAGCGTACCATCATAGAAAATGGGTCTACCCACACACCCACACTCGAACCCGCACCACATAAAGGTTGTATAATGACGCCATATTGAATTAAGAAAGCATTGGTGAGCTCGGAATTTATATACTTCACATATAAAAGTTGCTGGATTTCCTCTTTCGTAGTGGGTTCTTTCATATCAAACATCGTACACCCACACAACCACACCTGCACACCATCTACATCATTTGGAGTCATGTGTGAGGCTATCAGAGTGGTAAATTTGGGTGAAACTTCTGCTCATTGAACATGTTGAAGGAAAAAATAGGGGTCCCCGTTTTAGGAGCCCCGTTTTATACATCCCCATAGAGGAATGTATAAAACGTGGACCCGGAAAACGGGGACCTCTGTTTTTTCAGCTTACGAGAACGCACGCCGCTATTTGCGTGCATAACTTTGCATATGACATGACTCCAAGTGATGTAGATGGAGTGCAGGTGTGGTTGTGTGTGTTTGGGATGTTTAATATGAAAGAACCCACTAGGAAAAAGGAAACCCAGCAACGAAGAAGCGCCCTCAATAGTTGTAAGTTGTAACTAGACTGATGAATTGTCATTTTGTGATATTGCATGTACATAAAGACTCGATTTTCAGGAGGTATTCATGCTTTCTTCTAAAACTGCCATAACAAGCAGGGGAGGGCGGCCAAGAAATTCCAATTTCAAACGTCGCCATTGGTTTAACATGTAAAAGCGAAATCTTGACGAAAAATTCTGAATTTTTTATATGTTGTCAAGGAATTTTTTCTTATTCCAAAATCGTTGGAGTTGAAGAATCACCTCCACTGGAAAGGTTATTTCTTATTTTTTTGTATTAATAACGAACGCGGACGAGGTCATATGTAGGTCATGGGAACACCCATGACCGACCCACATCAAAGCACCCAAATTGGTTTGTGGTTTGCACTCTGTATTGCTGTAATTTCTTTTGACATTTTTGATGAATCGCTATAAGGAATGAGGCTTGGCTGCCACCGCCTGATAACAAGCTAAAAACATGAAAAAACTCCAAATTGTAAGGGGGGTTTGAGTTCTATATAAGTAGTGTAGGCTGTTATGTACGATTTTTACCTTGTGCATTTTTTTTGCTAAGGATGCTTTTTTGGTGTCATTGGATAGAGTAGACATCCAGGTATCAGAAAAGTATTGGTCGCATTTTTTTTTGAAAAGCATTTGGCCGCCATCTTGGATTTCAAAATGGCCGCCATTTCCAAAGGATGTCCCTTATAACATTGGTTCTGGGCAACATTGGAAGTCAAATTTTGGGTGGCCAAACCTATGTTGCACTACCTGGAGTTCAAAAATATGATAATTATCCTAGTTTTACAAAGCATGCCCGGAAACACCCCTCACCTTGTTGGGGGGGGGGGTAGGCGATTGTGTGAAAGCCACTGCTTACCAGTCCCTTTATGATTTTTCTATATAAAAGGGTGGGTCGTATGATTGATTGATGCTTGTTTGGTTTGTAATTGGATAGAGTAGACATACAGGTATCAGAAAAGTTTGGTCGCATTTTTTTCTGAAAAGCATTGCCGCCATTTAGATTTCAAAATGGCCGCCATTTCAAAAGAATTCCCTATAACTTTGGTTCTGGGCAACACTATGGAAGTCAAATTGGTGGCCAAACCTATGTTTTCAATACCTGGGAGTTCAAAAATATGATAATTATCCTAGTTTCACAAAGCTATGATTGGCAACACCCCTCACCTGTTGGGGGGGGGGGTGTTGTGCGATTGTTTGTTTTTTTAAAGCAACTGCCTCTACCCCAGTCACCCTTTGAGATTTCTATAAAAAGGGTCGTATGATTTGATGCTTTTTGGTGTAATTGGATAGAGTAGACATACCAGGTATCAGAAAAGTATTGGTAGCCTTTTTCTCTGTAACAGTGTTGGTCGCCATCTTGGATTTCAAAATGGCCGCCAGTTCCAAGAGATTTTGCACTATAACTTTGGTTCTGAGCAACGTTTGAAGTCAAATTTGTTGTCAACCTATATGTTTCAATATCCTAGTCGAACCAATCTGCTGCTTTGGAATACCCATCCCCATTGCACATCGTGGAGGTGAGGGCAATCTTTTTTGCACTCCCATATCCCAGTCCCCTTGAGATTTTTAAAATAACGATTAGTCTGATTTGGTTGCTTCGTATGTATACCCATGTTAGTCGGGGTCTTCTCTATCCAGAAATGTCAAATAACAACATTCCACTTGTGATTTCCTTGAAGTCTCCTTGACATCCAGGTATCAGAAAAGTATTCGTCGCATTTTTCTCTGAAAAGCATTGGACGCCCATCTTTGATTCAAACTGGCGCCATTCCAAAGGATTTTTGCCCTCTGTAACTTTGGTTCTGAGCAACGTTGGAAGTCAAATTTGGTGGCCAAACCTATGTTTTCAATCCTGGAGTCAAAAATAGGATTATTTTAAAATTTATCCTTGTCTGACCATCTGTTGCTTTGGAATACCATTCACCCATGCCATGGTGTAGTGCGGGCAATCATTTACACGGCCCTTACCCCTTATGCCTTTGAGATTTTTAAATAAGGGTTGCATGATAATAGCCTTTGGTGTCTCCTCTATCCAGGAATGGAAATACCAACAGTCAATTTGTGACGTCTCATGACGTTCTTAAGTGTGCTCTCTAAAAATGCAGCACATGGGAAATATTTTGGTTATAGCCAAAATGCTAGAAATATGTGGTTTAATCAATATTTTTGAAAAAAAATAAAATGTTTATAAAACATAAATGTTTGCCTAAAACGATATTTTCATGCAACCCCGGGAAAGGCGAGGGTCTTATTTTTACTTCAATGATGTGAATGCCATACAATGTCCACAACAAACACGATTGCCAAGAAGATTGCCCCTTATCATATTTTAAAAAAAGTGGTCATTTTAATGCCATCATAGAGGTTGATATGCATCTTCATAAAAATTTACAATTTCTTCCATTTGGGGATGAAGCAGTATCAGTCGTGAACCCTGACGGACAGACGCCCTCCGGTCACGTCGAAATCTGCCAGCTGTCGGGTAGTCGACTACGTCGTCTGAAGAACGGAGTACCACGGGGATCAGATGCGTAGCTCCCATTATCTTCAACTTGTGTTGTTGGCGATTTGCCTCAAATGACATCTGGACAGTATGGCTGCCGCCGACGGTCTTGCCCTTCTAACTCGGGAGGAGGTGGGCTGGGGATAGAGGGTGCTGCACTTGCTGCAGGTTGGCTATTGCAGGCGGCATATCTCGAGACCTGAGGTGGGCTAACTCGGGCAGGAAACACCCCTGATTGCCTTCCATCTTGGCACCGAGAGGGGGGAGCTCAGCGCTTCTGCCATGCGGTCCCTTGCACCGGTTTGTCTGGGAAGGAGGCTTGGTCGGCAGCTTACTTGTCGGAAGCACCTCGGGTCAGGATTATGTGCGAAGGTTCTTCAGGGTAGGCCGTTTAACCGCCTGTGTTCGCCTTCGCGGATCCTATGTTGGATGGTAGCTCAACCGCCCTGAACTCACCACCATGGCTCTGGTCTACAGCACTGCTGATATGACGCCCCAGCATGGTGCAATAGCTCTCGCGCAGGGAGGCTGAACACGGTGCTCTCCGCGAGACATTGCTTACTGCCATTGTTCCACTCCATGCGGGTTTCCACCAGTGCTTTAGGGGAATTGCGCCTGCAGTGCTTGGGGGCGGGCATCGCACATAGGCTGGGGAATACGGTGGGTTCATACTTACTCAGCATGAAGTCTGCCGACGCTCGTAGCCTTTCAAACAGGTTTACATACCCGCACATAATGCATATGTTCATGAATCTTGGTGCGCAAAAGCATGTTCAAACGGCTAGCGTCGGCAGACATTCTGCCGGTGTAGATGAACCACCTGTTTGGACAGCAGGCGCCACTGCTTGCACGAGCTGAAACGATGGCAGGGAAGTCACATCAGTAGGCGGGACAGGGGACTGCGCTTCGTACTTTCTGTCGACGCGCTGCTGACTCTCAGCTCTCCCCATTCGACATCTGCAGACATGGAGCACGCATTGCTAAATTGCTCCGGGCCGGACTGGTTCGCTTTCACGCCTGTGACGGGGCTCCCGCCTGGTTTGGGGTCACCTTGGACCGGATTCGCGTAGGGGTCGGTCATTTCGGCCAAGCGGTGTGTGCGCTGATGGGGCTGCAGTCATCTCGGCCTCGCAAGTGTGGCCTCTCCGTTCGGGGCTGAGGACGCGTACTCAGTGGTTGTCCTGCCTTCGTTCACTAGTGGATAGGACTTCTCGGCCAACCGTCGACGGACGGGGCTTCGCCAGTTTCAACAGTGAGAGGCTGCTCATACGCAAGAGAATGGTAAATTAGTGTTGGCAAGAAGGGTGCTCTTAAAAGCTATGATGAAAGCTCCAGCCAGCTCACAATGTTTAAGCTCTTACGAGAACATATCCTACCAGCACATTTTGGGCTCAAGACAATGTTCTTCATCCAACAATACAAGATTTTTAGGCCTTGTATATAGAACTGGAGCAAGAAGCGCGACACACTTTTGCTATCCGAATGCAGAACCTGTTGCGCCGAGGCAGTAGTAGTGGTGCGTTGGTAAGGGGTTTTGTATTGCCCATTCGCATCCTAATAGTGAACAAATGATGACAAAATGGCAGCCATGTAAGATGACCTTTACCTCAAGAAAACAAATTAAGATCCATCTCCTTAAACGGTGGTTGCATGAACTTTTCAAATGGGAGGACTTGTGCGAACCTTTTTATCACGAGATATAGTGATGGGAACATAAATGTGTACAAAGGTTAGCACCTGGTTTCTGACATGTTAGAGGTACGAAGAATATGCCCATTACACCTGCAGTATCCAAAAGACTTATCCTACTGATTGAGGGCGACTCTAAAAGCACCAAGCCGCAGGTGCGAACCCATACTCTAGGGCAGTTCAGTGGACGTCACAGACTCCTCGTCTATAGATATTGAAACTATTGTTTGGGTAAACATAATGGTTTTATTAACATTTAGCCAAAAACCACGTTCAAACCGCATGTTTCTAGCATTTAGCCTCAAGCAGAATGTTTCCCATAGTCCGCATTTTCAGGGCACCAATTATGACGTATAGAGACAAGTGGGATGTTGGTATATTCTCGGACCTGGGGCCGAAGAAGCGGCCATAACAACGATCGCCCCCCCCCCTCCCACCCCACCCCCAGCACCCACCACCACTACCATGGGTGAGGGATGTTGAAAGAACAAGAGTGGTTGGACTGGGTGTTATTTTTATTATCATCTAATTTTTGAACTCCCAGGTACGTATTAAAAATGTAGGGCAAAATCCTTTGGCGCCAAATGCTTTTCAGGAGGGAAATGCGACCCAATACTTTTCTGATACCTGGACGTTTTTTATATCCAATGACATCAAAAAAGCTCGATATGGATGACTCCTATTATAGCAAAATCGCACGGGCGATGAGTATGGGAAACGGTACGTAATAAACGAGATTGCCCCCCCACCCCATCATGGGCGAGGGGTGGTACAAAGCACAGTGGATATATTAGGTTACTTATCATATTCTTGAAGCCAGGTATTGACAACATAGGTTTGGCCACCAAATGACTTCCAATGTTGCTTCAGAACCAAAGATATAGATCAAAATCCTTGGAAATGGCGGCCATTTTGAAATCCAAGTGGCGGCAACGCTTTCAGAAAAAAATGAGGACCAATACTTTTCTGATAATTGGATTGTCTACTCTATTCAATGATACCAAAACGCTCCTTAGCAAAAAAAAAAATGCAAATATCCATAACATCCTACATAAGTAGCAAGCCCAAACCATATAAAACTAATCATAAATGCTACTTCAAAACATCACTTGAGATTATATTCCGATTTAGCGAACAGGCCGTTCATTGATCAGATTCAGAGTTACTATAACAGAAGTGTCAATGTGTCTTCATAGTTCAAAGCTAAGGGGAAATCTGTTGGACTATATCACTGTTAAAAACCAAAGAGGGTTATATAGACCAGTGAACAGCAATTGTTTGTAAACATGTTAGGGCCTGGTATCTTGAACTAGTTCGGCCTGACTGTTACACACTGGGCAATTGTATCTGTTAGAGTTTTAATACTATGGGCCATAACGATTGGCAGGCGTGGATTGGCAGTCAACAAAAGAAAGTGACGTAGGAAGTTAACTGGTCTATAGATAGAGAGGTAAAGCGTTACGTCATCTTTAGAAATTCATCGTCTCGCATGTTTTGCCGACCACAAAGAAAACATAGAGTACCAACAATAGAAAGCAATGGCTGCCTCCGCTTCTTCCACATACTGTGGGTGCCGCTTTGCATATACACTAATCGGTAGTGATACAGAGGTGGCCAGGTGTAATAATAGTGCACCTGGATCATTGTGCTCAGATACTCTTTTTTCCCATAATGCAATGCGCGCTTAGGTGAAAAGATGTATTCATTGAGGCGGTTTATTTAAATCAAGACGACTGACGTGTCATTTCATTCGTTGTGTGGCCATGGGTAGGACAAAATTTAACCACCCAATAGCACCCAACATCCAACAACTGATATTTTGCCGGGTTGTTTGTATCGAATTGACATTATGTGTGTGTACAAGCACCCAAACTAATAATTATTCCGTGCAATATTCAAAATGTCAGCGCCCAGCACGGACGACTGGTTTTGAATGGGCTTCTCCCCCTTGGTTAAAACAGATATTAAAAAAAAACAGCGGATTAAAAGTTGGTTGATTAAAAATCGCACAACATTGCATATAAATTATTAGTTGATTAAAAATGACATTTAATATTCCGTTGGTTAAACACTGAAACATATTACGGTGATAAAAAAATACAAACGTTGGTTAATTAAGCATTTTTCTTAACCAACAAAAGATTAAACATAAATTTCCCGCCAAAAACACACGTTCTGAAATATTTTGCAGGCAAATTGTTCAATTGTGGGTTAAATCTTAATCCATGTTGGTAAATCATCTATTTTGCACAATGTTTATTAAAATATTGGTCACATGATCAATTTGAAAGCGAGGTGGCAGAATCAAACATGGCCGATTACGAGAGAGTGACGACGTTGCTTTGGAGTGTGAATTAATTCAGTGATATGAGATCAGGCAATAACCTATATACTTCAGACTTTCTTGATCGGTTTCAGGCTTGCTTAGCAAGGTTTTGGTTGTACGGAGACTTATATTTTGGGCATTTTCAGACTTTGTGAGAGACTCACAGCTTCGTCGCTGATAATTCGACAGGGTTGAATAGTCTAGTCTAGGGTCAAAGTCAAGACTTCAATGAGCACCGAGGGAATGAGAGATTATTATGCCTGACTGAATAAAGCTCTATAGAATCCCTCATTGAAGTATTGACATAGACTATAGACTAGATCTAGACTAGACTAGACTATTCAAGGCAGTTTTCTGCAATATTACACGAATAACCAAACAAATGGTTAAACAAGTGATTTAGTTTTAACCAACCCCATATTAAGTAATAATAATAATAACCAACAAATGATTAAAATTTTAACCAACAACCTGGTTTTAGTTTAATCAACATCACATTAAAACCAACATTGAGCAAAAGGAATTATCCAACAAATGATTAAAAGTTTTAACCAACCACATATTAGATTTTAACCAACTAGCCGTTGATTACTGTTTTAACCAACAAATGAGTGGTTCACTAGGTAATCCTAGGTTGATTAAAAATTTTAATCAACAAGATTAAAAATTTTAATCAACGTTTTAACAGTGTATGAATAACAATACAAGTGACTTATGGTATATAAGCTGCGTCCACACGTGTAGTTATTATCGGTATCAACTATGTCCGATGGAAGTTTAAAAAAAATCCGCTAATCCTCCTCACGCCTATTATGTAATCGTCTCCACATGCGGTCGGACATAAGTCATTTATTACCGGACCTAAATTGGTCGGTTTTAGTGTCGGATATAAATTTGCAGTGTGAACGCGCATCGGGTTTAACTCTATGGACCTAACTAGGCTTAAATCCGACGATTTAATGCCGAACAAGAGCAGGGTTAAGTCCGGTCATAAAGTTATGACCGGTACTAGTAAAGTACGTGTAGACGTTCTATCGGAACTAACGGTGGCATTTTTGTCTTTTCTGAAGTAAAGCACTGAAAGCAGTGGCGTTACTCGGGATGGGCGAAGTGGGCGACTCAGGCACCCTTGGAAAAAATGGGGAGAAATTTTGAAGGCAAGGGAGAAAAAAAAGGGGCAAGGAAAGGGAGGAAAGAGTAAAGAGAAGATGAGAGCCAGGGAGAAGCCGGTATTTTGATGTTATGCTTTACAGCATGCAGAGGCTTACGCCGTCTCATTTTGCGACTCAAAGAAATGAGTCAGCCGGCGAGCGAAGCGAGTACATTAAACGTTTCCCAAATCCTACATTATTGTTTCCAAAATCCTGGATACGCCACTGATTCGGGGGGAAATTAATCTTTGCCCGTTCACTGCAAGGGAGAAATCTTCAGGTCCTTGCCCACACTTGACTAGAGGTCTTGTTACGCGTTTACGCCCCTGATGGAAAGCCAGTTCAGCATTCTGCATGTTTCGAATGTACAACCAAAACAGGCTTCTTCTTAGCTGGTACTCTTCGAGCAAGGTTAAGAATGATCGGTTTAGGGTTAGCATCAAGGTCAAGATTTAATTTTCAGATTTTTGTGTTGAAATCACTTTAAGGATTATCCCTAATATCTCAAGTTACTTGGATCATGGTTTAAAAAAGGGGTGGAGACCTTTGGATCAGGCCATTTTGTAACGGAGGTGTTAAAAAACAACATCACAGACGGACTTTTCTCACTATAATTACTTTGGTGTTAGTTTTTTTACTTTCAAACTTCTAAGGTTTTGATTAATATTATAGCTTGAACATTATTCTAAGGAAACCCAAAAATATTAGAAAATATTTTCTACAGAATTAGGTTCGTCCCCCCGGTTTTTTTAGCATTTTGATGCAAAATTGTCCATATACGTGATGACAAAAAGAATGCACAAAGTGGTTTTATTCCTTAGCAGGTCGGAAATTAGAGAAAAAAAAACACACTGAGCTATCTCACTTCATATTGACTGCACTACGTGTGAATGAAAGTTTAAACTTAAATCAATTAAATCTTCACCAAAATTGAAAATGAAAATCATGACGGACGGACACTTTTTCATCACGGACGGACATTGCATTACTTGTTGTCACAGAAAGTATCATTTTCACCAAAATGAATTGATTTTGCCATTAATTACCATTTAAATGGTCCCTGTGAGAATTTTTCAATGGTGTTTAGGTGCCTGTGCATGAATAAAACAGATTTCGATAAGTAAGGATGTTTTCACATGTTTCTTTCAATTGGAATCATTATTCTAACCTTCTTTGGGTGAAAGTTTATAACTCCGATGCTAGTTGCCATGGACCACTTACGGTCAGTTAGTACCGGTAATAAGCTTATCGGACTTAAAGTTATGTCGGATCTAAGCGCAAATACCGTTAAATGCTACCAAATTTAAGTCCGTTACTAATACCGACAGAATTTAGATCCGATCAGTGCGCGTCCACACGGCCACTCTAAGTCCGACACTAATAGCGACCAGAGTTAGAACCGGTACAGTCGAAGAGTCAACTAATTGAGTGCCGTATTCCTTACGTTGTAGCCGGACTGTGAGTACGCCGAACTATAATATATTCACTATGAGCTAATAAACCTCTTCCCATGGCGCAGTTCTATAGCTTTCATTCACCAGTGCATTTAGCAAATACACCCTCTGTTTCTTAGTGCATGATTTATGATACCCAGAATTAACATGCATGGTCAGCTGTTGTTAACAGGTGCACATCCAAGGCTACTGAACTCAGCCCTTGGTAGATTAGCATGCCTTGCCCATAGTGATTGGGGAGGTTTATGCTCTTCTTTTCTATTTTATGCACCCTCGATGGAGAGATTGTTTAAAATGAACCTCCCCCACCACCCCCCCAAGAACGGGAAAGCCACTTATAGGGTAGATAGGTATTATCAATAAACATAAGCATAATAAGTCTCTTTCCCGTTCTTGGGGGAAAGGGGTTGTATAATAAAACTTCGATTTCCCATTGAAGCCTACACAAAAAATTCCTCTAAAAGTGCCATTTTCTTCAAAATATGAACATCTTGTGTTTTTCAAAGTTCGGATCAGAAAACTTCACATTTAAAGTTATATGATTTGTAAAAATGGGTACCAGATAACGCAATATCAAAACTGAGGGCGCTTCTCTATGCTTATCCTGTTCTATATGTGAAGTATAAAAATTCCAAGCTCACCAATGCTTTCTTAATTCAATATGACGTCGTATATAATCTTTATGTGGGTGCGGGTTCGAGTGTGGGTGTGTGAGTAGACATATTTTATATGATGGTGCACTTGTGTGAGGCTATCACAGTGGTAAATTTGGGTGAAACTTTTGCTCATTGAAGGGAAAAAAAGGGGTCCCCGTTTTAGGGGTCCCCGTTTTATAAACGGGGACCCGAAAAACGGGGACACCTGTTTTTTAGCTTACGAGAACGCACGCCGCTATTTGTGTGTATAACTTTGCATATGACATGACTCCAAGTGATATAGATGGTGTGCAGGTGTGGTTGTGTGTGTTTGGGTGTGTGGGTGTACGATGTTTAATATGAAAGAACCCACTATGAAAAAGGAAACCCAGCAACTTTTATATGTGAAGTATAAAAATTCCAAGCTCACCAATGCAATCTTAATTCAATATAACGTCATATATAAACCTTTATGTGGGTGCGGGTTCGAGTGTGGGTGTGTGGCTATGTGGGTAGACTTATTTTCTATGATGGTGCGCTGTGCGAGGCTATCAAAGTGGTAAATTCGGGTGAAACTTTCGCTCATTGAAGGAAAAATAGGGGTCCCCGTTTTAGGGGTCCCCGTTTTATACATCCCCATAGAGGAATGTATAAAATGGGGACCCGGAAAACGGGACCCCTGTTTTTTCAGCTTACGAGAACGCACACCGCTATTTGGTTGCATAACTTTGCATATGACATGACTCCAAGTGATGTAGATGGTGTGCAGGTGTAGTTGTGTGTATTTTGGTGTGTGGGTGTACGATGTTTAATATGAAAGAACCCACTACGAAAAAGGAAACCCAGCAACTTGTAAGTATATAAATTCCGAGCTCACCAATGCTTTCTTAATTCAATATGACGTCATATCGAGGGTTGAAAATCAGAAGGACGTAACTCAGCACTGAAAGAAATATTAAAGAAAAATTTTTTGTGTGGTTTTCTTTTTCGGTTTTTTTGTTTTTTAAAATGTTTAGTCTTAAATGTTATATTAATCAAATATATTCATACTCAAAAAATGTAAACATCTCATAAATCTCATATATGATACTGTAAGCAAGCATTATATAAACTTTAGTAAACAAAGAACACTTTTTAAATATGAACAGCAGAATTAAAGAAATTCTTTACGTCTTTCTGATTGTCAGCCCTCGATATATAACCTTTATGTGGGTGCGGGTTCGAGTGTGGGTGTGTGGGTAGACCCATTCTATGATGGTGCGCTGTGTGAGGCTATCAGTATCACAGTGGTAAAATTCGGGTGAAACTTTCATTTATTGAGGGAAAAAATAGAGGTCCCCGTTTTATACATCCCCATAGGGGAATGTATAAAACGGGGACCCGGAAAACAGGGACTCCTGTTTTTTTAGCATTTGTGTGAGCCTATGACGGTGGTAAGAATGGGAGAAACCTTAAGCCTAGTACTGCTAGTAATGGGAGGGAAAATAATCGGGGTCCCCGTTTTATACATCCCCCTAGGAGAATGTATAAAACGGGGACCCCCAACTCTGAAAAACGGGAACCCCAATAAAACCTTTTTGTAACACATAGAAAATGTTTTTAATGGGTCCCCGTTTTCAGGGTCCCCGTTTTCGGGGTCCCCGTTTTATAAACACCCATATATTAATTTACATATCTGGAAACAAGGTTATGGAACCCAAGGGTTTGAGCTAGCACTAACCCAGAGCGAGGTTGTTCACACATGGATAGCGGGTCTGAGTCGCCTATTAAAACAACAGGAAGATGCTTTTTGCCCTTCGCAATATGGCGGGAAATAGTGCATACACCTGCTGGTGCACATATTCCACACAGGTGTTCTATTGTTATACAAAATGCAACTTCCTGTGGTTTGAACTTTCAATCGGCGACTATTCAACGGTGCGCCAGCTTGCTATCCATGTGAAGAGGTCAGTGGTTTTCGATACGTTTACGAGTGTGCGTGGCTTGCCAAAGCCCATACCAAATCTGTTTTAAAAAGCGCTCAGTTGGTGAGAGACGAGCCATCACTACAGACAACACACACAACTACACCTGCACACCATCAAAAATAGTTCAACCCCTTATCCCATTTTGATTTTGGACTACTTTCTTTTCTTTCCCCTAAAATTATTTGCCAGATATATAAGCGAGGAGCTTTGATTCGGGACCCTTTGGCCCGTACTTGCCCCGCCCCAAATAAAATTTTGAAAACAATGCGTAACAAAGTGAGCATGGTAGATGTGCCCCCCCCCCCACACACACACACACTTGGAACCCCTTGTCCCTGCTCACGCCACTATATAATCAAAATGGGATAAGGGGTTGAACTATTTTTGCTTTTTTTTTTTTTTTTTTTTGTAACGTTTGCCAGGGTATATGAAAATAGTGATTCGAACCCACGATTTCTGGATTAAGAGTCTAACGCTCTGCTCACTGGGTTAAACAAAAGGGCATAAAGGACTTTAAAAAGGGAAAAGGAAAAAGGAAAATGAGGAAGGAAGTGGAGAGAGGGGAAAAGAATGGAAAATGGGTTCAGTGTACAAGTTTTATTTTTGATTTTATTTTCCTGCTCTTTGGTAGACATTTAATGAAATAAGCTTACTCAAAGTATAACTAGGCTATTTTTCCATTTTTATTATGCCTATAGATCATCAAGCGACTGTGGCGGTGGAGACTATTTCTCGATGAACTGAATTCATCTAATTCGATGAACTCAATTCATCGTGAAAAAAAATCATCGAGAAAAAAAATCAATGAGTTTATTTCTCGATGATTTTTTTTCTCAATGAAAAATTCTTTTTCTCGATGAATATTGCCATCTCTGGCGTGTCATAGCTTAATCCGGTAAAACAAATTTGAGATTTTGGTATGAAAAGAAAGTTAATATTTTTCTCATTACCCCAGTGAAATTTTAGGTCAAGGAGATGTCTACATTTATTAACACACATCCAGTATAGACCGTATTCAATAGCCAGCCATGTTGGTGGACAAGATAGACGCATTCCAGTACTACAATACATTCACCTGTCGATGATCCCTGCGCAATCGCTAAACATGGATCGATTGATAGCTTAATGTATTGTAGTCCTGGAATTTATGCATCTTGTCCACCAACATGTCTGGTGGCTAACGTCATATTGAATACGGTCTATACTATCCAAATGGCTGGACCGAATCAACTCAGAGTTTGTAATCAGACGTTTTTAGTGATATGCTTCCGTGTAAGAAATCATCATAGAAGAAATCGGACCGTGATCGAGTCACCCACCTTTAAAAACACTCTCTAATATCATATATATTTTAAAGATTGTGGAATGATAGAGGTAAGGGTAATAAAGGTAAAACACACCTGCTGTGGATGCCGTGGTAATTGCCTTCCGGTTTTCAACTTCCCGATGCAAATACTCGAACCAATCCTTCACTTCCATGTCTTTGATCATCTTTGCATTATGATCTAATATTGGTACAATCGGATCCGACGTGCAGATTATACCACCGTTTGGGCGATACACGGTCACTACTGCAATCTTTTCTCCATACACAATGTCAACCTCCTTTCCATGGATGATTTTCGTTTGATTCTTCGGTTTGGATCCTTGTATGTCAAAGATGGCAATTTCCCAATGCCTTCTTATTTGTTGCTGATTCATTCTTGTCAGCCCTTCTGCAGTACTTGTGAACCACAACATTGAACCGATCTTATTCTCAAACTTCTTTTTGAATGTCTGTACATTTTTGATATCTACACCAACAACTTCCAATGATTTGTCCTCTATACCATAAAATATACGGCCCTCATTGGTGTTGGCAAATGAAGAAACATATTCAGCCATACGTTTGAAAATCTTGTCATGCTCTCGAATGAAGCATTTGTTTTCTAATTGGGTGTCTTCTGTACTTCCAAATTTTCCATATGAAAACTCAGAAGGCATGTCCTCCAAAGGTATATACTTGGCAAACTTGTTTTCTCCAGAAATTACACCGAGAAGATCTTCAGTTGTTTGCAACATCTCAGTTTTGGTCTTGCTTCTGTAGAAAGCATTGGACTTAAAGGGAAGTTTCTGTTTGACTGGCTTGACGTACAATGTACGATTTGGATTCGCTCGACTACCTTCTTTATGACCCCAAAACACGTTACTCTGTTGATTCTTACACTTGAGCCAATCGTCAATCATCCGATCAAAATGTTCTGGTGGTGTTTGCTCCGCCCTATGCTCCAATGGTGTTTGATCGATGGTAGATATGTTTTCTGAACACTTATTGATCGATGATCGTTGAGAAGGTTGCCCGTTACTTTCTGAACCGGTTACCTGAGACGGCATTTGTTCGCCTGCAGATCTGTTTTTGCCATCGTCGTTAAGCTCAATTATGCCACCTGCACCTTCATTTAACAAAGCTACACAAGCTTTCTTTGTATCTTCCCAACCTATTTCTTTGTCTACGTATGATATTGCAAGGCTTACGTGAGGAAGTGTTTTCCCTTTGAGATCTTCCAAAATTTCACTATTGCATTGACCGTAGTCATAAGGAATCCCATCCATTCTAAAAAAGACAGAAACAGAAAGATGCATTTGTAATAACAATTCAATAAACAAACATGCATTAAACCTAGCACTAGTTAAAGACTGTACTGTATACACGAATCCGGTTTGACACATTCCAACACCTCACTGGCAGCCATAGCTGGGGTGCATCCTGCTTGAATTCACCCAAATGTGCAGATTAAGTGTAGCTTTTGAATTCTACTTAATCAAGCGTGGTACAGACGTACAAAAGATTTGGGTAGGTTTTGGGTTGGATGCCCCCAGTAATGGCGGATCAATTCTGACCATCATTTGGCTGGTAGTCTGGTCGGATTTGTCTATAGATGAGGTGACATCAATGTTACAAACACAAGTTAGCACCTGGTCTACTGACATGTTAGAGGTGCGAAGAATATGCCCATACAGTTACAGCATTCAATAACCTTACCACGCCTGATTGAGCGCGAATTTTAAAAGCACAAGCCCTGCAGATGCTCACGCATACTGCCGGGCAGTGCTTTGTTCGTTGACTGGCGTTGACGTCACATGTTAACTCATCTATAGAAAAAATAACAGTTTTACCTACCCAATCTTGTGACAAATCAATATAGTAAATAACAAGCACCGAAGCAACCTATAGAAGTAGTGGATGAGCCAGACCATCTAAGTAGCCTTATTGGTATCACCTGGGGGGGGGGGGGAGGCACTGATTCCAGGGGTTTCTAACACTATGACGTATACAAAAATGTATGATGGCCATTCTAGTGCTGTAGCATGAGGTGAAAAAGGGCCTTAGATTTCTACCAACCAGGGGTTCGTTCCCGAAACTTAGTCGTAAACCTAAGTGCATACTATGTCACGCATGACTGGACCAATTTATCCAAGCACTGTGTAACTGGTATGAAAAGGTCTACTATGTAGGACATACGCAAGAGTTAGTATACACGTAGGGTTACGCACGAGTTTGGGGAACGGGCCCCTGGTCCGGAATAATAACATTTGCAATCATAGCTAAAATTGATCATTGGGTTGTGTAGTTCATGAAAATACGTGATGACAAAAATAAAAGTGATGGCAATTGCATTAGAAACAACATTTCCAAAATGGCAGCCATTTTAAAGGTATAGCACTACTATGGTGACTTAGCGTCGGGATATATGTTGTCTGGGTCAAGAGGTTCAATATACAATTGCCAGAATTGTCTGAGTCATGGAAATTTATATACACGGCTATTTTCAAGATGGCCGACATCTCGTCAAAGAACACCGTATATTTCTTATTATATAACCCAAGAAGATGATTTTGGTGTCAAAATTAGTGTTTTCTGGGCCAAGGAGTTCAATAAAACTATTCTCAAAACTGTAGGATGAATATAAAAGTGATGTTTATTTGCATTTTCCTTTTTTCCAAGATAGCCCAATATTTTAAATACAAGTACCCAAGAGTGTTAACTTACTGCAATGTCAGGTTTAATGTGACAAAGTGATAAAATATATTAACCCAGATGCTTGATAATTAATACCAACACAGAATCCTCAGTAACTCCTCCTTGGAACTTCCTAAATGCGCTTTATGGCCCCTATGAACGAAATTATACCAACACCACACACCAACAAAACATTGACTACCAATAGGTGTGCACGTGACCATGACCATTTAATTGTTCGAAATTCGGGGGCATTTTACTCATGACATATCTGAAACAAACAAACAATAGTTTCTATTAAAGTAATACAGGACTAAATATCAAAATTCCCATGCATTTCTGGATATACAGCCTGTCTCAAAAAAGTGGTACAATCAGAAAAAAAATTGGTTAAATATGAAATGTTAAAATAAGTCATTCTTACTTGGCATAATATTAAAGAACAAAGACCACGCTTTCCAATGATGTTTGTTTCATCTTGTTTGCTTTTGTCAATCCAGAGATATAATTAATTTACTGCAATACACCAAAATCGATTTTGTGCCACTTTTATGCAAGGGCAGAGTTGTTTCGCGCAGTTATGCCATGCTGTCTTGAACCTCACAAAGATTGCAACTTGACAAAAGAAACAAAACACAGATTAAAGTAAACAAAGGAAGTCTAGTTTTATCGACACAAGTTTTAATAAATATCTGATAGCTATATGATAAATATCTTTTCATAAATAATAAACAATACAAATATTTATTGCACGTCAATGAAATGGAGGTTTGAATTTATTACAAAATTGGTATCTGTTAAAATCATGCCAGAAGGAAGTAATTGCAACCAAAATAAACACTCCAAATCCAAAGAAATGGTTTAAAAATATTGCACTATCTTTGTGCCTTTACTAATTGTTGAAATCAATAAAAATTTGAATTTGGAAGCTAAGTGTCAAGATGTTGGTAGGAATTTGCGTTTCATGATACTTCAAGACCATAAAAACTCTCTCCTCTAGGTTGCTGTACGCTCATGGTTCTCTTCTAACAAACAATAATATGTCGAATGTTATTCACTTTATCTTAAAGCCAGAACTTACTGATAATAACTTCCACCATTACGTAACTGTTTTTGTATCTTTCAGAGTTTCTTTATGAAGTTAATCCTTTTTTAAAGAATTTCATATCTGTTAAAATGTGAATAACTTATGCTTAACTAATTCTTTCACCATTTTCACTCAACCAAAAGTGGCACAAACTCGATTTTTGTGTTCTGCAGTAAACTGTAGTTATCTCTCGATTGAAACAAGCAAATGAGATGAAACAAAAAAATACTGGAAAGCCTAGTCTTTTCTCTTTAATGTGATGTACAAAACGGCGTACTTATTTTGAGATATAATATTGAAAAAAAAATCGGTTTTTGATTGTACCATTTTTTTTTAGACAGGCTGTATGTATTGGGTGAATACATATAGAGTAGTCAACGTGTCACATTTTGGGTGTCACATTAGTAGTCCATGAATAACATGACTCACGACTCATCTGACAGTTTTGAAAATATTACTGTTGAAATCCTTGACCTAAAAACATCCACTTTGTCACCAAAATCGTCATCCTAGGTGCTGTATAGCATGAGGTATAAAGGATTTTGCCTTTTATATGTTGACCATCTTGGAAAATAGTGACGTATGAAAACTGCCATTACGTTTATATTCATCTGACAGTTTTGTAAATAGTTTTTTTTAACTCCTTGAACCAGAAAATCTTTAATTTGACACCACAATCTTCTTCATAGGCTATATAATCAGAAATGTAAAGCTTGTGTCAATAAAATGTCAGTCATCTTGGAAAATATCGGCACATGCAACATTTTATAGTTTTGGGAATAGTTTTATTGAACTCCTTGACCCAGAAAAAAAACATTTGTTACACTAAAATTGTCTTCATAGGTGTTTTGGCTTTAAGGTGGCTTCCATTTTGGAAAATGGCGTCGTATGCAAATTGCCACCACTTTTAATTTTGTCATCACCCGTTTTCATGAACTCCACATCCCTACGGTCAATTTTAGCAATAATGGCAAATGTTATTATTCCGGCCCCGGTACCACTCTCCTAAACTGGTTGGTGCTGCAGCACTATTCTGAAGGGGTAGCTTAAATAGCAGGGGACTGTAGTGAACGAGTGTGCGCTTCCGGATAAAATTGTGAATTTTTGCACACAAGTACTTTAGGCATTGATAATCCATAAATTTAATGGAAGCACTTGCCAACCCCTCTTAATGGCCCCAGCTTGGGTTTCAAGGTTATACAGGGGTCAAAAATTTAAAATGTTCCAAATGTGTTAAAAACATATCATGTTGTTTGTCTGGTTACAAGGATTCCAAAAAGGTATAGTTTACACTAGCTATGGCTTATAGTTCCGGAGTTATGGGGTAAAAACTGTAAAAATGGTGAAAAAGTCAATTTTGGTGTGTACATGGGTCAAAAGTTAAAAGTTGCTTTGATTTAAGTCAATATGTGGTGCAAATTGTTTCCCTAGCTTAAAGGACTGAAATAAGGAATAGTTTGCCTTATCTGTTATGCTTAGTTTTCATGTTATCCAACAAATAGGTCACATGTTAATAGAATCCAATAGTTACCAATAGCTGTTGACTTTATTCGCCATATTGGTTAATAACCAGACACGTAAGATGGTCAAACTATTCCTATATTTTATTCTATGAGCTAAACCAACAATTTGAACCACGTTTTACAAAAAATGCATGGAGCAACTTTTAATTTTTTACCCCTGTACAAGCCAAAATTGACTTTTTTACAATTTTTATAGTTTTTACCCCATAATTCCTAAACTATAAGTCACAGGTAGTATAAACTATACCTTTTGGAATCCTTATAACCAGAAAGACATCATGGTGTGCTTTTCAACACAATCGGAACATTTTATAAATTGTACCCCTGTGTAACCTTGAAATCCAAGTTGTGGGTCATGAAAGGGGTGTGGCAAGTGCTTCTATCATTTTTTTGATTAACAATGTATAAAGTACTTGTGTACCAAAATTCACAATTTTATCCAGATTTGCACACTTACATAAGATCTGTGCACTACAGTCCCTCACTAAAAAGATAAGGGTCGCAAAAGATTGCATTGTTAGTCAAAAATCAGGGTGGCCCAAAAGCTTATGCAATATAAAAATACTAGTGAATATGTGGCAGGATTATGACCTGAGATGTACCTGTCTATTTCAAGATGTTAAAATTTGTTAAATTTGGGTTTTTTATTTTTCCATATTATGCTGCATGGCATGTTGTATATTAATATCGTATTTTAAGTTTTTGTTGTAAGGCGCTGTGTTCTCTGTAGAGCACCATAAAGCATTTTGTTATTATTACACGAGATCAAATTGATGCTTATTCGCAACACAATATAAAATAGATCAAATCCAATGGTAAACTGAATATATAAGAAACTTGATAATTTAACAGTTTTAGCCAACCAATAATGCCAATTGTGTTACAAATCACTTTTTTTATAAAATAGTAAATGACAAGGAACGAAGCAACTCTAGAAGTTATAAAGTAGCTATAGACTGTACCCTAGCTACAGACTGTAACCTACAATCTTGGAAAAAAATGTTGGAACACTTGTGGTAGTTTTTGAAAAATTTCCCCCGTTCTGTAACTATAGGGCATTTACACGGTAACAGAAGGACATTTAAACTCTGTTTTAGGACTTTCATACCAGTGCAAAACAAAATAATTTTATTACATTGTCAAATACATTCCATGAATCTATGCTTGCTACTAATTTACTCAATTTCTGCTACTCGTAGAGTAGTTGCTCTTATACTTTCTGTTGTTGAAAACTTCCTATGAGTAAAAAACTAACCCTTTTGAGGTTAAGATGGCAGTTTGCCGGCATTTCTACTGCGGTGCTCAATGGTTAACTTGTATTTGAAAAGACTTCTGACGTTTGATTTCAATTCAAATTGCCATATTTCCGATTATTAAAGGGGTATTTATTGAAAATGCAGAATGAGAATTTTCTAATGTTAAACATCTTTCGTTATTGGAAATGAAAGGAAAATAATTTCCTGTAACTACTCAATAAAATTAAGTGTAATCGGGTAGCATTCAATTTTATTGAATAATTTCAACAATCTGAACAACCGAAAAAAAGAAATAGAACACACACAGGTTCAGGTGCTGGAAAAAACTCCCCGGAGTAATAAAGTTGTGATAAAGTTGTGATTTCTAATTTAATATTGTGTTATGCTTTGTTGCAATTTCATTTTGATGTATTTTTTACACTTTACAATATCATGCATGTTTAACTTAATCACATTTAACGTTCGTGTTTTACGAAACCAGAAAAAGCGTAAGAACGGATTTAAATCTAATTGGTTGAAAATTAAACGTGTGTATCTTCTTTCTACAGGAAGCCTACTGTCTCAAAAGATATCGATATTAGGGTAAAGGAATATAATTGTACTTTCTACTCTAGTATAGGGGTACAAATCATAACAAAGGTGTACTTATTGGTGTCTCTATTCCAATGGACACAGTGTGACCATGTTTAAAATAATTATCAGATAATGATGGTAGAATACTTGGTATTAAAAAGAACAGTTGAAACTGAAATCAATAGTAATCTTTGGAATATTTATGCACCAATGACATCCCGATAGAAAAGTATTTCTTGACATTTTGTGTGTAATATCATAGAAACTATTGATGGTCATAAAATGAAGTCCAATATTGGGGAGTGATTTTAACAGTTTACTGTACTGAAAGACCCAAACTAGATAAATTGGTGGTAACATCCCTTAAACATGTTGAATGCAGGCCCGTAGCCAGGAATTTATTGGGGTGGGGGTGCGGATTTGCCAGAAGAGGACCTTTCGTTTCGTCAGTCGCGATGGTCCGACACTTGTATTATACCAACAATTTTTTTCTCCCGCTGCGCCTCGCCGGTTGCCCCCATTTTTTTACCCGTACACGACCAGCGGACCTTCAACATGATACAGCGGACCTTGTCTTGGGGTGGGGGGGGGGGGGGGGGGTGGGGGGTGACGTCGCACCCCGCACCCCCCCCCCCCCCCCCGGCTTCGGCCTGGCTGAATGAATATGAATTGACTAATTTTTGGAGTTGCATATGGTGATTAAAAGGGTTCACATGGAGCAAAATTCGCCGCCTCCAATAAGGAGTACTCTTGATTAATTGGTTCATCCCACATTAATTTGAGAAGCTGTTAACAAAAACGATATCTTGGCCGCACACGGTCGATCATCTGTGCTGTTTTTATTTTTTCTTCTATTGTCAAAATAACATTGTGAAAGGTGATGGTTATTGAAAATTTAACAACTCATGGTTACAAAACATCGATGAGTATAATCATGGTATAAATAACCTTATGGACGAATGTGCCGGTTTATTATGAAATTACTCCAAACATTTCTGAACCTGTGGAAAACCAAAATTCCGTCTTGTACAGTTGACTTTGCAAAAGGTTTCTCAAACATGTGGAGGAGTGAGCTAAAAATATCGAATGTAAGCCGCCAATAACTTTATGAAAACTCTGCGAAAAACCCTGATGATCTAACTTAACATTTCATAACGATGTAACCTGGAAGTATGAATTGATTAGTATGCGCATTTTAGAAAACGATCAAAAGAAAATGGATCGAAGAAGTGAAAATCATAAATCTATTATGAATTTAGAAAAGAGAAAATGCGCCATTAATAATTGAAGTGTAAGAATGGTAATGTGACAGTTGAATCAATCTGTTATTTTGAATGAAGATTTTTTCATATTTTCACTGACTTTATATAAAAGTAGTTGATATTTCTTTCTGATTGAATTAGTATAATTTTTCATGATACTATTCTACCTTCAGTGAGTAACGTTCAGCGCTATATTTTGTGACAGGGCCGTAGCCAGGGCGGGGGACGGGGTGCGAATGTACCCAACCAATCTCCAATTCCAAAAAGGTCCACAAAATGATGTGTCGAGCTTTTAGGCTGTTTTGGGGTCAAAAGGACACTATTTGGGTACCAAAAAAAAAAACAAAAGGTCCACTTTTGCCAAATTTACACCCCCTTTATTTGTGAAAAGGTCCACATTTTTTGGGAAAAGGTCCACTTTTGGAAAAATTCCGCACCCCCCCCCCCCCAGAAAAAAATCCTGGCTACGAGCCTGTTGTGAAGGTCTCTTGACAGAAGATGAATGTTTTCGTGCTCTCACTTCAATGGCTAAAAACAAAAGCCCAGGATATGATGGCCTCACTGTTGAATTTAACCCAACCACTTCTGGCCAAAGGTAATCAAATTGTTATCATGCACTCAATGATGCCTACATTCTGGGTCACTAATTACCTGTCAGAATCGTGGCATTATTTCTACATTCACAAATAGCCCGGGCTAAAAATGAGCGAGGTATCACCTGGAAGGAAGTTTATCTCATTGTTTTTTCTAGATCAGAATTTTAATGAGAAATAAGACTATGTTAGGTAAAAGGCGAATCCTGAACGCATCCTCAAATAGGGGGGTTATTTTCGGGGGGTCAAAAAATTAAGAAAATCATAATTATTTACATATGAAGATAAAAGAAGATATCCTAACCATATAAGCCTAAGAATTAAGCTAATTCAGGTTTGTTCATATAGTACTTGATGTAGTAATGATACTAGGGTCATAAGTTGTAGGGGGTCACTAAATTACCCCCCTTATGTAAGAAATACAGTGAAAATTTGGCTTAAAATAATACAAAATACCACAATTAAGAAGTAAGTAATTGGTTCATCCAGAAACAGTAGTTTCAGGGATAGTAAAAGGTCTGGTGGAGTCTGGTTAGGTGGCAAAATGCAGTATTTTGGGGTGGCAAACCATGGAGGGGGGGGGGGTGCACTTCAACATGCGACTTATATGTGCCATAACCAATGGTACGAACTATATATTTCAGTTGTGGGAAGGAAGTTATCTCATGTGTTTTTTTCAGATCAAATTTTATGAGGAATAAGAATATGTTAGGTAAAAAGCCCGGTTCCTGAACGCACCCCCAAAATGGTGGTTATTCGGGTTGGGGGGGGGGGTGGCAAAGATACTCTATATGGTACATATGAAAAAAATAAATATACCGACCGCTAGTGACACAATAATTTTAGCATATTCGGTATTTAAGTATAATTTTCTTGATGTAGTAATTATAAAGGGCAGGTAATTTGTAGGGGTAGTGGGGGTCACTAAAATAATAAAAATAAAACAAAAATAAAATCAAAAAACACCCTCACACAATCCCCCCCCCACATATTAATAACTACTCTGAAATCCTTAAATACAACCCTACTCCCCATTTGTGGGCAAGTAAGTACTTTTTTCAATCCTACAGTATTTTTTTCAGATGATAGTAATAGTTTCATCTGTGGAGGTCTGGTGAGGTGGCAAGAGTTAAATCAGTATTGGGGGGGCACTTGAATATATATATTTGTCTTTTTTTATATGTGCCTACCAGGTGGTACGAAAATAGCTTTCAGAGTGTGGTATTTTATAGATAAAAGTGTCATAGTTTGAAGTATTTGTTTATTTGTTGAGAGAAAGGGTGTCCTTGGTTGTAGATTGAAGCTATTGGTGGGGGGTTGGGTTATTGGGTTCAGTTTTGATGTCAAAATGGGTTCAGGAGAAGGCATTCGAAATATTTTCTACCTAAATTGTCCATTGGCTACAAAATGAGCTAGGTTATCAGCTGGGAGGAAAGTTTATCCTCATGTGGTTTTTCTAGATCAGAATTTTATGAGGAATAAGCATATTTTATGTAAAAGCCAAATCCTGAACGGGCATCCCCTAATATAGGTTGGGTTATTTCTGGGGGGGGGGCGGGGGTCAAAATAACCAAAATAAATACCATATTATGGTACATATGAAGGCAATCAAGATATCCTGACGCCGTTTAGTAAGCTTAGAATTCAGTATGTGAAGTATAAAATGTACTTGAATGTATAATGATACGAGGGTAAATAATTGTAAGGGTCACTAACTGACCCCCTTATTAAAGTGGGACTCAGAGATTTTGAAATATTTTTTTTTTGTGTAATAATGCAAACTAGTCAACTAGAATTTTATAACTAGATAGTAACCTAAAATGCACCATTCCGAAATTTTGAGATGAATCGGATTTTTCGTTTTTGATGCCGTAAAAACTTTATGTGTAGTATACTCCCATCGGATATACTGTGTATAACAAAAATTCCGGATCCGGGAATTTTACAAAAGTTGTGATTTTCTATAGGAGGAATTCGATTTAAGCCTTAGTACTTTCACAAAACAGTGATCAGTATATGGACCAAGCTTGTGGTACATGCCAAAACAGATTTTTTTGGAATTGAGGGCGCCTCCTCAGGAAATCTCTGAGTCCGGCCTTTAAGAAATAACAAACACTGAAAATTGTTTAACTGCGTATTTTGGCGGTTGGCAACCCATTGGGGGTCCTTCCTGTGCCTCCCAGATGGTACGAAGTTCATGAAGCTGTATTTGATAATTATGAAAAAAGGGCGTCAATGGTTGTAGATTGAAGTGATTGGGGGTCCTTGAGTGTCAGTGTTTGATGTCAAAATGGGGGTTCAGGAACAAGGCAGTTGATATCCACAAGATATGGAGCGCCCCCACACCACCACCAGTAATAGCATATACTGCATGGTCCCCTCAAATAATCCAATCTTGGTTTTTGCAAAACATTAACCATTTAAAAAAACTAACAATTGAACATTGTCCTAGTTATTTGTTGTTTGCTCACCCCACTGCTTCATGTGTTAACAAAAACTGTTTCGTGGAGGGGGGGGGGGGTTAAGACACAAAATAATAATACATAGATGCAAATCATATCACCCAAACTTGTTAGTAACCTATGAATCTAGTTTATAGACCGTATTCAATAGCCAGCCAGGTTGGTGGACAAGATAGTAGCCTCATTCCAGTACTACAATCCATCACCTTCAATGAATCCCCGTGCAATCGCTCAACATGGTCGATTTGACAGCTTTAATGTTTTTCGTCCTGGAATGTAATGGCATCTTGTCCACCACCATGTCTGGTGGCTGACGTCATATGAATACGGTCTATTTACTGCCAACCGCCCCCTCCCCTGGAACTCTTCCTGCTTTACTGGTTTTTACAGATGTAAATACACAATTGTTTTCAAACGCTTGGAAATGATTTCAGTAAGGTTCCTTTTCATTATATTCAATTTTTTTTCAGTCCCCTTATGTCCCTCTACGTGTTAAAAGTTCTTGATGTATAATGATATTACAGTGGAATATACGGTGGTGATAAATGCACACCCCTAGTGAAAAATACATCGGAAAATGACTCTTAAAACACAACTCTACTGTTGGTTTTATGTAATTTGAAATATGGACAAAAGTATAGACCGTATTCAATGTGACGTCACCACCAGACATGTTGGTGGACAGATGCATACATTCCGACTACAATACTTAAAGCAATATTGCCATTTTTTGAAGAGCGCCCAATTTTCCAAATTTGATATTTTTGCACAGTGTAGTTGGGGGGGGGGTAATTGTCCCTCGGAAACTATACCTCGAACGAGAATGCTAAAAATGCGTATTTACTATCACAAATAAGCGATTTTGTAATTAAGAATTGGGATCCCAGATTGGACTTAACGGCAGAGGCTGGAAATGCTACGTTTATGTCCGTTTCCATGATGACATAGTGCCACCTCTAGAAATGACCTCTAACTGTACTTGCCCGAACTATTAAACACTACTAATGCGTGAGCGTAGACACGTACAGGGCTCTATTTCTTGCCCCCCCTCTATTCACATTGGAAGGGCCGTTTCCAGCAGCCTTTAATATTATCGGGATCCCCGATAATAATTATTCTACATGTAGTACAAAATTCCTTCGTTGTGACACATAGACATTTCGAGCTTAACCTTCACAGTAAGTTTAACTAGCCAGTACCCATGCAACCGTGTAAAATTTCAAATTTTTTGAAAATCGGGGCACCCTTCAAAAAAATGTGCTCTCTTGCTTTAAAGCTGTCAAATCGATCCACGTTTAGTGATTGCACAGGTATCATTGACAGGTGATGTATTGTAGTACTGGATGCGTCTAACTTGTCCACCACTGGCTGGTTAATTGAATACGGTCTATTATTTACATATCTATGGTGATAAATCAAACTCATTTAATTTACTTCGTCACGGATATATCGGGTCCTGGTTCAGGAGTTAAGGGGTTTTAGTGTCCCTTTTAACAAACAAACATTTGATAAAACGCTTTATCAAATTAAGCAATATTGCACATTTTTTTTGAAGAGCGCCCCCAATTTTCAAAATTTTGATATTTTTGGCACAGTTACGTTGGTAATTCTAGGAAACTAAACGTGCGAACGAGAATGCTAAAAATGCTTATATGTCACAAATAAGCGTTTTGGTAATTAGAATGGGGGGGGGGATGTTTTTCCCCCCAGAATTGGACTTAACAGCAGAGCGGGAAATGCTACGTTTTGTCCGTCCATGATGAAATATTGCCCACCTCGAGAAAATAACCTCTAAAAACTTTGACTTGCCCGAACTATTAAAACAACTATATATGAGCGTATAGACACGTACATGGCGTTATTTCCCGTCTTAATTTCACATTGGAAGGCCGTTTTCAGCAGCCGTTGAATTAATTATCGGGAGCCCCCGATAATAATTATCTAGTACAAAATGCCTTCGTTTGTGACACATAGAACATTTTCGAGCTTAACCATTCACAGGTATAGTTTTACTCCCCGGTACCATGTAACCGTGTAAAATCTCCAAATTTTGTGAAAAATTGGGGGGGCGCCCTTCAAAAAAATGTGCTACTTTGTTTAAGGTCAAAGCGCTTTAACATAAAAAGGACAATTGGCGTACAAATATCGAATGCCTCTCCTTGAACCCCGTTTTTTTTTTATTTTTATATCCAACTGACACCCATATCCCATAACCCCCCCCCCTAAAACCCCCCCCCCCCCATCCGCTTCATATACAACCAATGAACCCCTTTTTCCTCTCACAATATCAACATAAAAACTTCAAATAACCACTTTTATCTATGAAAAATCCCACAAAAAATCCCCCACCCGAAGCTATTTTTTTTTCCCCGTACCATCTCGTAGGCACATATAAGACCATTTATATTGTCAAGTGCCCCCCCCCCCCCTCCATGGGTTTGCCACCCAAATACGTAATTTTTACCCCCTCTTGCCACCCACAACTTAAACTTGCCCTTGTATAATTTACTACATCAATACATGTACTTATACTTAAATACCCGAATATGCTAAATTCTTATGGTCCTTACGTCAGTATATTTTTATATTGTCTTCCTTTCTTCCCCCCCCCCCCCCGAATAACCCCCATTTTGGGGTGCCGTTCAGGCATCAGGTTTTTTACCTAACATATTCTTTCTTCCTCCATAAATTCATGATCTAAAAATCACATGAGATAAACTTTTCCTTCCACACTGAAACGATTTTCGTACCATCTGGTTGGCACATATAGCGCATATTACGTGCACCCCCCCCCATGGTTTGGCCACCCAAAATACTGCATTTTTCCACCTTCACCAGACCTCCACAGACCTTCTACTATCCTGAAACTACTGTTCCTGGATTGAAAAAAAAACACAAATTACGACTTCTTAATTGTGTATTTTGTGTATTTTTGTAACAATTTTCATTCACTGTATTTCGTAATAAGTGGGTCATTGAGTGACCCCCTGCTGGGCAACTTATTTACCCTTGTATCATTACAATCAAGTACATTATACGTAATACCTGAATAAGCTAAATTCGTAGGTCATTACCTGGTCAGGATAGCTTGTTTTATCTTCATATGTACCATAATATAGATTTTTCCTTAATTTTTTTGACCCCCCTGCAAATAACCCAATGGCGGATCCAGGATTTGAAAAATGTCAAAATTACCAGGGGGGCTGCAACGGCTGTAACTGGTCAAATAGCTCAAAATGGCTGATTGTTTTTGCAAGAATTTGCAGAATTACCGGGAGGCGCGCGCCCCTCCGCCCACTCCCCTGATCCGCGCCTGAATAACCGCCCCCCCCCCCATATATTGAGGATGCGTTCAGAATTCGGCCTTTTTACCTACATATTCTTATTTCCTCATTAAATTCCGATCTAGAAACACCACATGATATAAACTTTCCTTTCCAGGTGATACCTAGCTCATTTTAGCCCCGACTAAAGCGACCGGCCGTGACTCCCTGCATAACTGGCGTTTAGACCCTCCCTCGGGTCCCCGGTGATGAAAACACTAAGCGACTGAAATTTACCACTAGACCTCTTCAACCCATAATTCCGTCCGGCTACTCCCTACCTAGTGTTCATTCCAGGAGCCCTGTTCATTTGGACAAGTTGGTTGCAGGGCTGTCCAGGGGGTGGTAAGCTGAAAAGTCATCTAGTTTTTTAGTTTAGCCCGAGTCTAAGCATTATCTTTAACCAAGTCGCTCTAAACCCAGATACAGAGCCGAGACTGGGGGTACAGTCTAAACTGGCGTCCAATTGCTTTGTTGAATATTGATTACAAGATAGCAACTAAAGCATTGGCCGCAAGAGTGCAAAAAATCCTGAAGTGTATTGTGAACTCTTATCAAAATGGATTTTCCTTAAGGGCAGAATATTCATGAAAAATTCGTGTCATTGACGATGGGGTTTGCGTTTGTTGACCGTTTTAATTTACCTGGCATTGATTATGTGTATAGATTTTCCAAAAAGGCTTTTCCACAGGCAGCATTGAACGTGATTATATATTCAAAAAAAAATTTGCGCTTAGTAATTGAAATATTGGCCCCCGTCTTTGTCAACTGGATCTATATTATTTTTAAGTCATACCACTAATTGTGTCTGAACAAATGGTCATATCTCAGTGCATTTGAATGTGGATTGCGGTGTGCGTCAGGGATGCCCGATCTCGTTTCCCTGATCTACTATGTCCTGTGTGCTGAACTGCTCGCTTGCAAAATTCGTGTCAATCTCATAAAATTCAAGGTATGCATTACCATTTCCAATGATTATGAGCGCAATGAAATTCGTATCTTCACTTCAGCACTTTTGCGTGACGATACACAACAATTTTTTTGTCAACCTCTATTGGATTAACAATGTCATTGATAATGTGTTTTGATACCTTTTCGAGACTTTCTGGTTTGTCCATTAATCATGCTACAGTGCAGCAATCTGGAATTGGGGTTCTCTGAAAACAATAATTTCAAGATGTTAAGTTTACTTGGAATTGGCCCCACACACAGTTAAAATTCTTGGCGTCACTTTTCACCCAAGTAATAATGGAGCGGCCGAGCTTCGAAAAGTTTTCGAGTTACCCCTCCCCTCGGTACAAACAAAAACCACCACACCACCTTTATTGAAGGATAAATATACAGATTTAAGAAAATGAATGTTTGTGTTAAATATTTGGTGGCACAGGGATGATTTCTAGCGAAAAATGCATTTTTGGCTGGAATTCAGCGAAATTATTGGATTTTTTTTCATTTTTTTAAAGTAAAAATATTACAATTTTATTTTTATGCTATCTTTTTTTGTTATTTGATATAGGTTTTTAATACTTTGCATAAAGGGTTCACATAATACGCGTTGTGGTGACATGTGAAAAAGGATGTTTTTTTTTAGGAAAAAAGTGATATTTTAAAAAAACAAAAAAACTAAAAAATTATATATTTAATAAAACAGAAATCTATAATATAAATGTCAGAGATTGATAGTATTGCATCATGATTTAAATTTTGTTTTGTAAAAGAATTAATAATCTGATTTTCTTCAGTTTTTAAGCTCAAAAACGTGATTTTTTGACCCCAAAACCACCGCCTGCCCCAAAATTTTGACCACAAGAGAACCATCATATTTTTTTACAATATATATTACTATCTTTTCGCATAGAAATTTGTTGCGTTTGTTTGTACCGAGGGGGAGGGGTTGTCGCCATTTTTGCAGTCTCCCCGCTCCACTATAACCCTATTTGAAAATACTTGCTTGTAATTGGGATGATAAAATGAGTAAATTGAGTGTTCCATCCGTGCATGGAAGATGCGAGGTCTATCTATGATAGGTAGAACTGATTGTTAAACCCCTTCTTGCTTGCTTCGCAACTTTCATATCTTGCACCTACCCGGGAAAGTTATTAATAGACTCATAAGATGTTTTGGCCTATGGACATAGAGCCGACAGTGAAACTATACAAATTATTGCTGAATCGAGAGAGGTGGTATAAGAGGTTTAATGTTGAATGTTTTAAAGCTAAAGCTCTGAAGTTGTCATGGCTGAAAAAACTGACCAATTCAGATTTTGCTTGTTTGGAAAAATATTCCACTTTTATTATATTAATGTTTGGTATGGGTATAAATATGTTCAATTGCAATTGCGGATTCAGTCGATTAAATGACGCAGGTGTGCAAGGAGATTATTAACAGCTTACCAAATTTCTATTATAGACGCTCTTTAAATCTGGTTCCAATACAAAACCCAATTTTGGGTAAAAGATATCATCAAATATCAGATCAAAGTCCAATGAGACATTTTGGATTAAAATTACTGATTTGTGGCTTTTAATGAGTTATTTGTTTTTGTGTTTTTCTTAAAAAGAACATTCTGTGTTTTGCACACTGTCGATTCCATTCAGTATATAGCGTTCTATTTTGCGATGTTAAATATTCACTATACATATCTATTTCGTGTATTTCCAATTGTTCCCTACCAAAGACACTTTTCACATAGTAATCCATTTTACCATGTTTGAAAATGATGTAAATTGTTGTCCGTATTCTCAATACACATTATTTGATTTCACCTCAGACATAACTTGGTAGCTTTAATTAAGAGGCTATATTTGCGGTTTATTTCAGTTTATGTTTAAATATTGAAATTCATATTCTTCAAAATAGTACATCCATTTTTGTTTCTTTTATGCTCACCTTCATGGTATAGGCATGGAATGATTTCCAATCGCGATTTTCTCAGATGAATAAAATACGATAGCGTGTAATGTGGGCGACAAAGTTCTCGCCTTAGAATCCTGTATCATCTACAGTTTAAACAAGCCGCCAACGTAATGCAAAAAAATAACTTCTGTCTCTATACCAGGGACATGGAGTGAGTTTAAATAGAAAAAGAGGCAACAATGAAAGGCAAAGAACAGTAAGAACTCAGGCAAACACCAATAACATAAGAACAGCACTCCAAGGAAACCCAAGCACATAAAGGAATACATTACACTTGACTCCATCTCTTTCAACCTTATACATGTTATATCACAGGTATTGATCTGGGCTGGCATCTGTACCACATCCAGCAGAGGGATGTACTCCTTGCAAATGATCTTCCAAATAGAGTGGCTTACTGTTAACCGTCCCAATATAGGTTTCAACGGCTTTCAAAGTGCTCATTACCCTGAACAGCTTCATATTAGAGTGGGAGTGGCCCAACGTGAATTTGACATACTTTCGTAATTTTGCTCTAATTTCCTTTAAAATCGTCCAAATTGATCGGGAAAAAAGTTTAAGTAGCTAAGAAACTGTTCTGCCCATGGAACTGTACCATATTTTCTTGAAAGTGCTTTTCACTATTCAAAAAATTAATTTCTGAATGTTGCACTGTTTTGGCACAATCTGTATCACTACCCATCCGGTCGATCCTTAGTGTACATTTGAAAGGTCATTTTTAGAACAAATAACAAACATCATAGCTTTCTATAGATTCCTTAATGACATCATCCTCGTATCATCAAATTTTGAGAAAATGTAGGACAAGATATTCCAATTCTGATTACAGCCAAACTTCAAATTCACAACAGAAATATCACAGGTTAAACATGTGCCCCGTGGTTTGGGTTGAACCACTGCTGGGGCGAACCGTGTTTAGCGCAAGGTTACATCATTTTCTACTTTCACCATTGTTACTCATTCTTCCCTTTTGTCACCAAAACTACGTGCACAAACTCATAATGTGTGTTTAAAAATAATATGCAGATCTGCTTAGCAATTAACTTAAAAGATTTGGATCGTTGTGGCGAATTACATGCTATATAATTTTGCCAATTTGCACCTAAACGCTAGCTATTTCGCGTATGTTGCTATTTTATCTTTCTTGGGGGGGGGGGGGGTGGGGGGGGGGGGGGGTTTTTTTTTTTTTTTTTTTTCAAATTCCTTGAACCGTGGTTAGATTTCCTTCATACCCTCGATCCACCAGCTGCCACGGTATCTCACAATTATTACGAATCATTGCCATCTGAATTAATCCGACATAGACAAAACGTTTGTATCACAACCTTTTGTTACAGCAAGTAAACGGAAACAATATGAAAATCTTAAATGCGTTATAATATTAATTAGGATTACATTTAGCCCCCCTCCACCACCCCACCACCCCACCGTGTGTAAAATGTAAAAAAGTCTATTAAATGGTCTATTATTGGGAGTATTGCTTATGGATAAATAGACAACACATTACAAGACACAATATTAAAACAAAATCCATTGCCCAGACGTAAATCAGATAAATCTCGAATAATTCAAAATTCTGTGAAGAATAAGCACCCTATTCTGTAGAGATCATTTCGATATTTGTCCTAATTTCTTCCGCCTAAATTTTTAAAATTTTATTTTGCAACTTTTTTCGCCAAAATATACTCTAAACATCATTCATTCTTATATGGCAAAATTCTGAATCGCTTATGATATACATACTCTGATTATCTGTTATATGATACCCCTACCCCTAATTTTCTTAGCTACTTTCCGTTTAGCATTTTTATACCCTTCACGTTATAGCACCACCACATCAGCGGACAAGAAAAGATAATTTTTACACAGCAACTTTTTGGTATCCAAAGATAATACTAACCGTATCTGAGGTCAAAATTCGTATATCTTTCAGGGCCAGGTCCAACATTTTCCAACGACTTTTTGCCCAGTGGGTTCCAGCCTATAGGGGCTCTTGATATTATTCTGCTTTAGCTTCGATCGTACGCGTATGTAGGAACTGAAAAACAAAAATTACTGTCCGCCACAATTTACTTTAGGCCACTAAATACGCGCGCGTACCTTTGATGCATACTTATGTGTTTATTGGCCGTTTCTTTTTTGGCACAGTCTGTCTGGTGGAATGCTGGCGTATTTTTGCCGCGGGAATTGTGCTGTGTTTGCCGGCCATTTGTTTTGTACGTATTGACAATGTACAGGGGCGGATCCAGGATTTGAAAAACATCAAAATTACCGGGGCTGAAAGGCTGTAACTTGCCCCAAATGGGCTGATTTTGCAAACATTTGCAGAATTACAGGGAGGCGCGAGCCCCCCTCCGCCCCCACCCTGGATCCGCGCCTGATGTATACTAAAACTCTCTGCCAATTTCTTTTCGCTTCGTCAAAACTACGCCCGCATTCCCGCCAGACAGAATCATGACAACGCACACGGAAATGAACTTCTATTAAGCCATTTTAACGTGTATTTCAATGGGAAGATGATTTGGTGGTGTGCGCGCTTCTAGCCAGTCTTCATGCTGTGTCTTCTTGTAACAGAATAAAAAAATCACATTCACCATTTCACCTTTTAATATAATCCACAAAAAATACGACTATAAAAAGATTAATTGCAAATATTACAGAGTTATTGACCAAAAATCTGTATAATTAATTACTCCATAGAGAAGCACCGAGTACACGGTATAAAAAAAATACTACTTTTTGAGCGTAACCAAATTTCGACGCACCACCGGGGCCGGTTGCAACACGGGCATGTTGCAACAATACCTCCCATGCCTAGCAGAAAGTGACTGCAAGGCCGATTCTCACATGTTGCGCCCCTCTCTAATGTATGTACCTGCCTTATTTGTACGGCGGCTGCTATGCCAGGGGTTGAAATATTGCAAATATTAAAATTTGAGAAAACTAAAATTTGTTTGTTTATGTGCAGTTCATGCCTGAAGAGAGGCTACATAGCTTGGTGAAGGAATGTCTGATATTTAGGGTTGCCATATCACCTAAAGTTGTAGACTTCTAAGCTTACTGAATTGGGCTAGGGGTGCACATATAATGGCTGCCATGATCAGGGTCAGTTGCAACAGGTTGTTGCAACTGACCCCTGTATATTTCCATGGTGTTTAAACCAATAAAACATGATTTTAGTGGCTTGTTTTTAATGTTTTTAATGAAAAGAATCTTAAAAGGGTTCTGCATGAATCTTTACCTTAGTTTTGAAATGATTAGTTTAAAATTTTTTTTAATGTTTTAAGAAGTACTGATGCAAATCATTGACCGGTTAGCCACTCAAATAATGCAAAAATAATTGCATGGAGTTATATTCATGTTATAGACTTGTGCCTCTGGACTTAACTGATGTATTGTTTTCTCACACTGAGCACAAATGTAATGCTAACATATCATAAAAGAAAATGCTAATATAAAAATTGTGAAGAAAATTCTAATAAACAATAATATTAAAGAAAATGCTAATATACAGATTGTAAAAAAAAATCTATATTATAGAAAATGCCAATATAGAGATTCTATTTATAAATGTGGAAAAGGTGCACTTAAAGGCCAATAATGCTAATAATTATGCCAACACTTGCAAAGAAAATGTTTGTACATGTAAATACCAACATCACACTTAATAATATTGCTAATAATACTGACAAAAGCACTAATGTAGGCCTACATAATCATACTTTTGACATGCGCTCTGAAAGAAAGTTCATGAATGCTTACAACCTTAGTGTGCTAGTTGCATATAGAATCACATTTCATTTTCATCTTGATCTTAGTTGTTGTTTTTTTTTTGAGCTGAACATTCGTTAATCATTTAAGGGATGCAAGAAAATCTTTGAATACACGGATTTCAAGCCAACCACTTGCAGGTTATGTTTGCATATCCATGTCAGTAACAAAAATATAAAAATATGAATTTTGATGATTTTTTCGATGTTTCAGATTAGCAAATCGCTGCTAATCCCTTTAATTCTCACAGCTTTTCACATTAAACAAGATCTTCTTAAAACAACTTCACATTTTGCGAGTCGCTAAAAGGTCAATGATTCTAATAAAAACTTCTCACAATATTAAAGAACTTCTGAAGACAGACTTAACAGAGTCACCAATCAGACAATGGTTCATTGATTGAAATCAAAACTTCAAACAACATGAATTAACTTCTTCAAAAAAGCATTTTGGAGCTGCTAACTGGTCAATTATATGAAAACTTATCACAACATTTAAAAAATCCTTGAACATCTTTTCAAGTGGTAATAAGTGGTCAAGAATTTAATTCGAGTAAAAACTTCCCACAACATTTAAGAAGTTTTTAATCACAAGCTATAATTCGGAGTCACTAATCAGACATTTTTTCTTTAAGTTCTTTAATGTGAAATAACTTTTTCAAACAGGTTGTTGATTTAGTAATGTACAAAGTAACAGAATTTCTGCGTGTTTGATTTGTAATAAAGATTCAGTTGAAAAGATATTTCTCTTTCAAAAGGGTTTGCTAAGATGCATTAATGTGACCTACAATCTTGTTCATAAGTCCTTGGAACACTTGTTAATATTGACAGCTATGAAAGAGATAATAGACTTGAAACGCATTGTAACTATAACTTTCTTTACCCCTCCCCGTATAATTTGAGATTGCTCAAGTGTGTCGTGCTCAGTCATGCAACATTGAAATGAGGGGGCGGGAACCAAATCTGCACAAAGTGTTCCAACAATTTTGAACAAGATCGTAGTTATCTAAGATGAACGTTTGCATTGCATATTTGAAAAGTTATCATCTTAATGATGAACTTATTGATTATAAACTGGAATGACGTTGTGTTTTGTTTTCTTTATTGACTGTGCAGTGTTGCAAATTGCCCCACACTAGTGTTGCAACTGACCTCGTTGTATGAGACATGTTGCAACGCTTGACACCATGTTTTGAAATTGTCACAGAGATGCCTGCTAAACCCTAAACCCAGCTCAAAATAAAGCTGACATATGACTCTTTCAAATGGAATGTACTGCAATACCCTTTCACAAATAGTCTAGTTACTACGATCAATTGGGAAAAAGTGTTGCAACCGGCCCCGGTCTCCCCTAAAGATGCAAACACATTCGAACTAGAAAGCATTTGTGGATAAGTTTTACTTTACTTTGCAATTAACGTCAAAGTCTCTACCGGTATACCATGCCAGTGTGACGGGAGTGGGAAATCATAAAGTTTTCCGTGTCCAAATGTGTAATTACTTTTTTTTTTGGTGATACCTTTAAGATGTAAAAAAAAATATAAGGATTGGGGGGCTTCGAAACCGCGCGTGTTTCTCCTGTTTTGCATATTCGCCGTCGGCCAATCGCGGCTGGCCTAGCTGCCCGCGTGACTAGATCTCGTC
>JAMKCH010015203.1:0-44753 GCA_023653785.1 Ophioderma brevispina | reverse complement strand
CATCTTCGTATCACCTCCGGTGTAGACGGTGGATTCATAGTGCTGACAACATGAGAAGAAAAGCTACTGAAACATATGTTAGGTGAAAGTGAAAAAACCTGCGCGAGACAGGAAATCCAAAGGGTGGAACAGTAATAAGGCAAGGAAGACAAGAAGGACGACAGAAGAAAAAACCCCCCAAAAAAAATTTAGAAAAATTTTGAGATTCATCCTAAGTGTGGACTTACGTAGGGGGAGCTAAACCTGGCCTAAGGAATAAGCCCAATTAATACCCGCTAGACGAGCAACGTGAAACAAGAGGCCTGAGGATCGCGGGGCAACCATGTAAGGGGATAACACATATAATAATATTGATACTTATGTCAACAGCCTTCCAAAATTATGAATGCCGAACTCTAACCTCCGATCCGCGATGTGAAAAGTCTTCAAAACACCATCAACAACAACATCACCCCAAACTTCCGATCAGCCGTAGATAACGTAGACTTATATCAGATATGACATATAGATCTTAGTATCCAATAAAACGGATGATGGGGAAAAATTATGTGTTTAAAATCCCGTAAAAAATTAACATGGCGCCCCTATGAGACACAAAAACGAGCAAAGATTTGGTCGCAGTGACGTCATATGGTTGGGTGTACCGATGCTAGCGTGGGAGCGCTACTTGGCATGGGCGCACCGAAATTTAATGTGGCAGTAGGGGTGTCTGATGGCTTTTTTGAGCACAAAATCACTAGTTGATCATTTCGTAATGATAGAATGATAAAATAGAAAAAGCGACTAACAGTAAAAAAAAGGAAGATTGAAGTTCGAACTCACAACACAAGTTAACGTTTGATTGTGAGTCCGAGAGATTTACCGCTAAAGATACTGAGGTTAACAGGTTTAATTACGTGCCTTTTAAACAACATTGCTAAATATTTTTGCGAAAGCATACTCTGATTTCGTTGTTCGATTTGTATAAAAAACTTAATAATTAGTTAGATTACAACGATAATCCATACTATTGTCGCGATTTTCAAAGTGAAATAATTGACTCTAAATCGGAAAAGCCACGATATGCAATACATTAGAAAAAAGTAAGTTAAGTACTGTATTTTTATTTGGTGCATATCGTAAAGTTGTATTGATTACTACATGTACACGATGCATATCGTAGTTATTGGTATCTCATTGAGACAGTGAACGCTAAGACGGTTATTTACAGTGATTACTTTAGCGTTAAATGGTAGCGCATTGAAACATATGAGTACACTCCGTAATGCCACTGCATGGGGTATCGGATGATAAGTTTCCCCTCCCCTCCTCCCTCCTCTTCTCCCCTCATCCTCCCCTATTCCTCCCTCGTCAATCTCGACCATCTCTCCTCTCCCATTCCACATGTATTATTATATATTTATCGTCATCATATCATAGGTTAAACGCAGACATTTCATATTTAATTGTTATGTATCATGTTTTTGAAATTAGACAATGCAAAACTTATAACATGTGACGTGATTATTTCCCCCATGGACTATTTATTTCAAAATGCGAATGCTTTACTCTAGAGATTACGTCATTGTGGATTGACTACGTTTGCCGTATTAATGAAGTCTCATTGAACTTGCAATATTGCGTTAGACATGTTATACGGACTTAAGAGAATACAATTACTGGATCTTCTTTTGACATTATACATACGCGCGCGACACTCACAATACGACACATGCACGCGAAAACCGTAGCCAACTGACCAACACCTAATATAACCTACACATGCATCCAAGCAATCACTTATAGATGAAAACAATTATTTTAAGTAAAATTTAGTACCATTGTGAACTTCAGCATGAACATGATATCCACCATTTTAAAAATATGCATGTTGTGATCTCTGTTACTGAAGACGAGGAACATGGGTAGCTATATTAATGTATTTAGTTCACTTACTGGTTTCTGTATTATGTTGATGAATTTACGTTTCTATGGACGTCATTTACATTTACAGACAAATGATAAAAAAAATGCTATTAAGTTTACTTTATTAATTGCTTAAAACACGGACATGACAACTTTTGGTACATAAATGGGCCCAAAAAGGTCATTGATCGCTTGTTTGAGAATTAAAATGACTGTTCCTAAATCAGTACGTCTTTTGCTATGATTATGCATTCATTTTAAAGAAAACTAAAATTTTCCACAAGTCCTGAAATTTTAATGTAAAAAATTTTTTTGTTTTTTCCCCCAAAAATGAGCATTCTAAAGTTACAGACATAAAAGTACCAAGCCACGCCACCCTCTTTGGCTACACCAGATAACAATCGTGCGGACAAAAGTGTTGGCACACGTTTCTTACCGTACCGGAAATTGCCCCCCTCTCCCCCGGAACAATGTTGGAACCGAAATTGTGTTACAGTACACCAACAACACTCAACATTGAGTGTGGGGAAGGGGAGGTTTTTAGGATTAGCAAAGCTTCAAGTTCATATCCAAAAAAGTTAAAATTCACACTTTCCAAAAAATGGCCGATTATGTAAGTGTTTAAAGAGCAAATTTTAAAAGGTGTGCACAACTCTTTGTCCAAGATTGTAAGATCATAGCCCTCTATAGTGCATTTATCGTCAGAGTCCCAGTGAGTCAAACACAGTACCACCGAAAGGGTATAACCTAGAGCAATATATGACCCTAAGTGACCCTGAAGATCTCTGACCTCCTCATCGTATCCCACAACAAGATCCTTGTTAAATGTATAAGTTTACCAAGTATTAACTGATCTATCACTGCACTAAGAAGTTACAGGAAGTTGAAAAAGTGTCAACCAAAAGGTGTATACTAAATGTTTGACACACACACACAGATACACAGACTGACAGACAGATACACAAATCTTGCCGACATTAAGGTCTTTCCGATTGCAACCAATGTTAGCAACAATCCCTCATGAGGTTTTAATTATAAACAGTGCTGACAACAAACTGAAATAAAAGAGGGTATCACCGGGATTGTTTTGAGCTATAGTCAAAGATAAAAGGGTTTTGGTCGTTTTAAATCACACACGTCAATGGGGAAAGTGAAAAATTGATGCTTGCATCACCTACAAAATGAAACCTACTCGATGAATTTCTAATGTCCAAATATATAGGGGTCCCGATTGTAGTTTCTTCAAAATTCTGAAATAAAAAATCGGGGTCACCAACTGGCCTTTTCAATTACATGGGTAACAAACCACTCAAATTGACCTTTTGACAATTTGGGCGCCTTGTTGGGGGACAAGAAAAAATCCGGGCAATATTCGTAGTACATGTGCAGTACAGTTCACTTTTGTATTCCCCACACACACGGCGGTCACAATTGACGGGTGACCCCGAGAAATCTCCCGTGTAGTTGGAATAGACCCTTCAAATTTGCATCGCTGGTTACAACTATATCTCGATATTTTCGTACCAAGTCTTTAGTACCTAACTTCTTCCTCTAAATTAACAATTGTAAAATGATAACAAAACAACATGTAGAAGTTCGTCGAGACACATTTATACGGAAAGCCATTGCAGCCTCGGCCAATTCTCCCGTGCAAAATCAATGATAGATTCACCGTAAACTCCACTCCATTACCTGCAGTATTGATTCATCGCCTAAGCCCAGGTTTGTTGAACGTTATTTTCGTACGAACGTGTCAATCAAGAGTATAGTTATATTCATGAGAGGTCAAGATCATTGGCATTACGACCATGGGGGGGACAAGTAGTCCACTCAATTGAAAACATGTCTTGAAAGATAAAACTTAACCCAGTTTACGGCAAGTAGAGGCGATTGGCCACGTGTGATGCATGTGGAATTGAGTTAACTCGGGGTAATTATCATGTGCTTAGTTTGGGCCGCAGTCATTGGCTGTGCGTAATAAAGCGGTAATCGCCAAACCTTGGCTAGTTTCTCTAAACCGGATTTAAGTGGCCGTAACCAGAGTTAGTCACAGAAAGGGCGCGAGGTTTTTGCCGGGCTGTAACTGCATTATGATGCAACAAGCAGTAGAGAGATGCGCAATTTCATAAACGCAAACAAACGCACAGTTATCCGCGCTACTGCAAATGATTCCTTGACCTCAAATGGCAAATTCATACATTTGTGATGCCTGTTTTTCCCCCCCTCGGCTTCAAAACAGAAGTTGAAGGTGCAAGCGCTTGCGCGTGAACAGATCAGACGTCAAACTCCTTAAGGACTGTGCTAAATCTAACTCCACTTCACACTCACTCTGTGTACATCAACTCTTGATTGTCTCATGATCTGTCATTGTCTTGCACCAGGTCAAGCATATGAAAAAGTTCCATTTTGTGAGGAAAACAAGTAGATGAAACCACCTAAACATTACCTTCTAACCTCATCATTTGCCTAACTAACATTTGTCACCAAATCCTGCACTCATTCCTCAATCCCATGTGAATCTATTGAATCAAATTTATGCAACCAAGTTTGGAGTCATCACTGCACAGGCCCTTGAAAAGCACCCCCACACTTCAAGGAATTTTAAACCATCCCCAAACTATGATGTGGCAAGTGTACCTCAGTTTTCATCTCTTGAAGTTAAAGGTTATGTCACTGCAACCTTATAGTTGTTCATTGCTATGAATACTTGAATCATAACACATACACAATGTGTGCGTGAGTGAAACAGGCAAAGACGCAGTATGACATCAGGGACTGACTTTAATGAGAGTGAGCGGGATCGTTCCCCTACAGCTCTCCTTAAGCAATTTGTAGGAGAGCGATTTAAAGCTACCCTTGGGAATCTCCTCTATCCATGGTTAGCATTGGTATATGCCATGAAAAGCTCCCCTTAAGCTCGCCCCCTATATGACCATGGAGCTTTTTATGAGCACTAACCTTATTTTAAAAGTAGTCCCTGATACATCACCTTCAACTTAAAATATAATAATAGACCGTTTTTATTAGCACTTAAAGGCACTATCAGTGAATTGCTAAATCGAAATCGAAAAATAATCAAAAATCATATTTTTGCATTTCATTAACAAGATTATGTTTTCGCACCCTCTCCCTACAAGTCTAGGACGTGAAAACAACCTATAAGGACAAAATAATCATAGTCATTACTGTCGCTACGGAACCACTTACTACAACATGTATGTGAATGAGATTCAATATCTTTGAACACTGCTGTTTTCTTCCTTTTTGTTAGTTTTTCAGGTGCAAAATAACTTATAGGGGAGAGTTCGTTCTATAGACTGTCCTTCATTATAAGCTATTCTGTCAAATTTCAAATATTTTGAATTTCTTAGGTGAATCACTGATAGTGTCTTTAATCACGTAAACCGTCTCAAAGCGCTCTTGCCAATTATCATTTCACCGCACTTCAGTAATGTCACAATCATTTCGTTTCCATCTAGGTGGCTACTCAAGAAACCGTCCTTACAAGCACACATGCCATCGCAATTGAAAGTATCTTGCCTAGGGACAAAAACACTTTGACATCACCGGGGCTCGAACTCACAATTTTAATATATAATATGATCACAAGTCCAATGCTTTTCAATAGAAAAAAGACCACACGTTCTTCGAAAAATTGACACCAGAGCAATGCCATTATTTTAAAGTGGTCAACAAGAGATTTTGAGGCACCCAAATATTGTGTCATAATAGTATTTGCTCTAGATTAGGCCACAGAAATGTCCTTAAGAGGGAAAAAAGGGTGATTTGATTTGCTCATATTTCAATGTAAAAACCATAGGCTGAATTTCATAATTTACTCACTAATGAAATTAGAATTTCGCAATTTTTATACCAAACAAACATTTCGCAGCTTAATGCTTCAGATGGGAGGTTTTGATGGAAAGCTTACATTAGGGCAAAAATAAGTACTTTAGATTTTTTTAGGACACCTGATAGGTGAAATCTCTCGTTGCACCTTTACGTGGAAGAACAACGGCCGAAGGGCTTCCACATTTGTAACAACGGCCATTAGCAGCAACAGAGGCATGTAATGTGTTCTATACATTATTACCTTCTAGATTCATTGGTCCTAATTTAGCAGGTGGCAAGTAAGATAAGAGTCTCTCCAGTCCATAGAAAAGAAAAGATACATGCTTGGCATGCACGCATTACTGCTGCCTTCACCAATGCTGACAGTAAGTGTTAAAGCACAGTAGGTATCAATTCAAAACAAAGCATACACATTAAATTTAGTTCGCACATGTAGTGATTTAACATTTGAACCCTTTCAACCCTGGTTGCTTAATTATAACATGTATTCATTGACTTTCTTCAAATTTTCACTTGTTTTTAAATTCGCTTTGTTTTCAGCTATCCTACAGAGACTTACCATACAAAGAAAATTTTATATGGTTCTTTATTTCGCGCTTGCTCAAAACTGCAACAAAAAGAGCGAAAATTAACGTGCTTCCTAATTGATCGCATGTTACATTTGAAGCCAATTCTCAAACACGACCCAAGACTAGTTTTATTTTTTGTCATGCATACTGATGTTTCGTACCTATTCTCCTCGTGCTAGATTGATTCATTTGTACTTGTGAGCACTTGTTGGTTTCGCTGGCATACAATGTTTTTGTTTTTGGTTTTTTTTTTCAGCAAAGGATAAAATGTTAGCATCATCCCTCAGGGTTTGATGATATTTTTAGCCTAGTAGTGCAACAAAAATGTGGTTTGGTATGGCATATTACTAGAATGAGGATGATTAGCTTTAGTGTATTACCTTACAATGAAAAAACATCCAAGTTGTATATTTTGGGTGGTATCTCTTCTCCTACTTGTCTAAACACCCCAGCTTCACCTTCTGGGTGACGTACTTTCAACAAAAATACAGCAATTACACTTGCCTCAAATCCCCTTGGCAAGATGGCAGTCCTGGGACATGACCTCATAAAACCTTTGACGCTTGCTCCATGACCTTTGACATCATCCACATAATTATGAAGGAGCCCCTATTGTACTTTTTGGTAGCGTGTTCATATAGAAGTCCCCATGGATGCAAATGAGCACTGCCATGCATATACCGTCAAGCACTACTGCACAACGTTATCAGCCCATGACGGAATCATTGTAATACATCATTGCATCCATGGCTTTCTATATGCAATGTCTCCCCCTTTTTTATGTCAGGCTAATTCAAGGCATTACCAACAGTTATCTAATTGGGAACACTGAGAGATTGGCACCAAGATAGGATGACTTCCCTCTGCAATTCCTTTATGAATCTACTGAGGTCATGAAGGGCATTCCATAAGACCTCACAGAGAATGGGAGGAACGATCTTCTGTGGGAGGCCTGTGGGAGACTTGAAATTTTCACAGCAGGTCATGAGACCTGACTGAGCACCTAAGGCGAGCGTCAACTGATCTGCACGGCATGTATTGCAGCTGGCCGCTGGAGATCTGGTGTCTTGTCCATAAACATGCAGTTGAAAAGAGTGGCAATTCCACTGCCCTGCAATTGAACCCTGTGGTTGGATTTGGTAAGAGGTGAGCTCACTCTTAGGGATACCAATGAAGGAAATGGCACGTCTTTAACTTGCATCACGTTGGATCAGTGGTAGTGTTATTCTGAACTTGCATATTCCATGTTGGAATGAACCATGGATTTATATATAGCAGCCTTTCAGTTGTCCTCAAGTAGGGTGCATGTTCACGGAGCACCCTATTCGCGACTGCAGTGTTAGCCATTTTGTTAATCACCAGGGACCAGACCGGTCCTTATTGATGGAGATGTCAAGTAAATCAACTGTTGACGTCTTCCAGAGTTGTTCCAAAGAAGTGGAGACTATTAGGTGGTCGTTGGAGCGTCTTACTTGTTTGATATTGTACAGTCCCCTGGTTTAAATTGGACTTCAATTCGAAGAACACCTGAAAAACCAAACCCTACCAAACTGGAACACACATGCATACAAACACAAACAACCTGACCTCAGAGACCTTGACTTGGTTAGTGACCTCTGACATCATTCACATATGGAAGGAATCTCTACTGCACCTTAACCCCAAGTCTGGTTTAAATTGGTTACACTTTTCGAACGAGGTGTGAAAATGAACCTAACTCGCCAAAAACCCCTTTGATAGAAGGGATTAGGGGATCGAAAGCGGGGAGTGGATGGGGACCCAACTTAACACACACACATATGGACTTGTGCGCTCTCACAAAATCCCCCTACTGCTTTTCAAGCCAGGGGATAAAAATACCCCACCCTTTAATATTATTTCAAAATTCATTAAATGTCAAGAACAATTTTAATTTGAAGAGTTTTGCGAAACGCTTAGACAAATTCACTCAATACTTTTTGATGCACTTTTCTGTCGTTTCTAAAAAAATTAACTTTCACATTTTGTACATTTTGCCGACATAACAACAAATTAAATTGCTGTTGTGAAAAAAAAACTAATTTTGCGATTTCGTGAGGTGACATTCAATCAACAAATGTACTGTTAATCAAGGTGAATTACAGGAGGTGACATTCAAACCAACAAATGTGCTGTTAACTTAAAGCCACTATAATCAGCACTTGCTTCAATGTCAACAAAATGCGCACCCTAATTTTCACATAAATTTTTATGCTTTGTTTACTATAAAAGTCGGATCCAACTTTTTTTAGGTCAAGAAACAGTCATAAATGGCATCTTCCAAGCCCACTTTAAAATAACAGCTAGATATCTGTTTTTCACAAGAAAAGTAATATAGGTGTTGATATGACCTACACACAACTTAGCCAACAGTTTGAACACTTTATAGGCTACCTCAAAATTTTCCCCCCTCCCCCCTGGACAATGTGAATCCTGAAATTTTTTGGTCTTGCCACCCACCAGAACCCAACATTGATTGGTGGGGATAGGGATGGTGCATTGATATGAGAATGCTCCAAGCTCCCACCAAGTTTACGGATTTCCTATATGTCCTCTTTAAGAGAAATACGGCAAATAATCGGGGCAAAAAGAGACAGTTATGTTCCAACACATTTTGGCTAAGATTGTGTCTGCAAAGTAAAAAATAATCATCTAATTTTTACATTTTTCCTCATAACTTCTTATTATGACAGCTATTACCACGAAATTTCAGGTGCCACACATAAATACCATATTGGCTTACTCCTTGCAGAAAATGAAATCGCGGTCAACTAGGATTGTCAAAAAATATACTCGTAGCATATTTGGACTCAAGTCATCCATTGTGACAGGAAAAGGCTCTGAATTTAGTGGGTTTGTTACTAAATTGAAAATTAATATTAAACGCATAATCAATAAACGTCCATGATGTTCACGATGGACGACTACCGACGACGATGCCGATGACGACGACGTCGTCGATGACCGTGGCTTTCCGCCGGTAAAAATACTTATTTTGATTTAACCACTAATATTTCGTTCATAAGTGGTAAATATTTACAATAATAAAATTTTGAAAGACACTTTATAATTTTTTGTTAACGAGAAAGAACAATGAAATGTTTAACACGTTTTATATGATACATAGGTAAGCTTTACATTTCAAATGAAAATACAAATTCCAAATGGCAGGACTTGCTCTCGAACCGCGGAATTCCCGCTTATAAGGCGATAATCTTTGCTCTAAGCCAATCGCTCTTTTACATGATTAAGATGATGAAGATGATTTCAAATGAAATAGCAATATTCCAAATGGCAGGACTTGCTCCTACCGCGGAACTCCCGCGTAATAAGCCGAAATCTTTGCCTCTAGCCAATTCGCTCTTTACATGATGACGACGACGATGACAAAAGGCTCTATAAACCCTCCAAGATAATTGGGTATAGCTCTACAAGTTTTTACTGAAACATTTGTAAAGAACCCTTTGGTACGCGAAGTGATCCTTTATCAACCATTCATAAATTTCACCTTGTCCCCATGACATCGATAACCACGTAAATTATATTTCAAGATGATCTCTGAAAATTTGTTTTCTTTAATTAAAAATCACACGCTACACCACGGCTAACCCATATGAAAAGATCATGACTCCTGTTGGTCTCTATTGTTACTAGGTTTATCGTGGCCTCCTTATGATTTACGTGTGTAGTATTTGGTATACCGTTCGTCGTTCATTGATTGAACTATGTTCGGTTTGAAACGAATGATTCGTATAAGGAGCGATTTGGCTTAGAGGCAAAGATCTCGCCTTACAAGCGTAGGTTCTCGGTTCAAATGGGTTCTGTCCTTTCGAATTCGGTGATTTTCATAGGTGAACTTCAAATTTAACCGATGTATCAAATAAAGCGCGTAACCCTATATGAAACGTATTTATACATGTTAAATCTGTCTTTTTTTTCCTAGTTAATGTATCTTCTGAAGTTATTTTTTGTGAATTTTACACTTATGAAATAAATATTAATTTGTTAAACACAAAATAAGACCTTTGCACAGCGGAAAGCACACTGCATATGCACACAATTGCTGTTTAAACCATGGATGTAGCTTAAAAAAACCCATTAAAGCATACCTATGCTTATAAAGTAACATTCCCTAAAAGTAGGCAGGGGAAGTGTATTTGATACTCTGACTGAAAACATCTTCTTGTACCTATATTGTGTACAAAGTTTCGTTTCAATATCATTTAATCTAATTAATGACGGCAATTAAGTTAGGCCATGAAGCCCTCTGCAATATACCATACAATCTTCGCCGAAAGTGTTGGAACACTTTTTATAGGCCTTACTTAAAATTTCCCTCCTCTCCTCCCTGGCAATGTTGAATGTCCTAAAGTTTTTGTTCTTGCCACCCTACAAGAACCCAACATTGCTTGGTGGGAAATGGGAGGGGTGGCATTGAAGAGAAGGCTCCAAGCCTCCCAATCCAAGTTGACATGATTTCCTATATGTCTCTTAAGAGAAATACGGCAAATAATAGGGGGAAAAAGAGTCAGTCGTGTTCCAACACATGTTGGCTAAGATTGTAGCAATTTAGAGACAAATGGGCATTTTGAATTTAGAAAAAAATTACTGTAGTGGCTTTAAAAAAGGTGAAGGTGATTTGTGTGAGCCTATCCACCACCTTATTTTGGTTTATGATCATTAAAGTGACCGGAGGAGTTTTTTTTAGATACGAATTTCTCTCAAATTTCCACTAGATCGGTTGTAGAACCACCTACCGAGAAACGTTTTCGAAGGTTTATTGGACAAACATGCAAAAGAAAACCGCAAACCTTTGTTTTGACCCTTGCTGCTCTCGTAAACGTCCCCATAGAAAACCATGCTTGACTTCTGTCGTGCACGTACAGAAACTACTAATTATCATCTTATTCTTGTGTCTGGAATCAAATCCGAGACACGTCGTTAAAAATGTTTGTGCGTTACCGCGTATGCACAGCTGCGCTTGACTTGGTAACAATCGTCCTGGTAACGTAAATGCTTTAGCGCTATGGCCAATTCAGCAGAGTCAACTGTACTTTTGTTTGCGTGCTACGCTCGGTGCAAACAGTCACTGGCGATCGACGCAGTGGCTACCCGCGTCTGCAGATTGATTCCAGACCATTATAAAGAAGGCGTATTCGTCTTATTCACTTCAGGTGTGATCTAATAATGTAAAGCATTCCAATTATGATATAAAATTGGATCGATTAAGCCCAAATTAATTGGTCGAGTTATGGTTGCAAATATTGGGCGAGACGCAGTCAGCCCAATATTTTAAAACTCATAGCGAGACCAATTACTAGTGGGTGTAAATCAATCCAATTTTAATCATATCATGTTTTGGATCCGATCTTTTCCCACACTTGACCTCCCCAAAACATGATGATGTAAAAACCAAAAAAACCGGGGATTCGAGAAAAATTGGGGGCGCTTCTTCATGTAAATCTCCTCATTCTCCTTTAAACATTAGTAAGAAGGTTATTCCAAAATTACGCTTATTCTGATGATGGCATTTGATGTTTTAGGAGAAATTTGTAATTTTTCTATTTACGTTGTCACGGACGAAAAATACAAATTATTCATTTCTTCCCACGGTAGACAGAATCTGGACATGTGCACGAGGGGCACATGTGGTCAGTTGGATCAACGACCAGCTCAACGATCCAAAGGTCCTGGGTTCGAGTCACGCTGAACCAATGTTGTGTGCACGTTGGGCAAGGCATTTTACCTTGCTTTCATCTCTCCAAACCCGGGTGCAAAATGTGGAGCTGTTAGGAATACTGTTCATTGATCCCAAATCCTGGTTTCGAGTCCGCTGCGGCAAATGTGTTGTGCACTTGGCTAAGGCCCTTTCCTTGCGTGCAAATCTCCCCCCCCAGGTGCAAAATGGGGAGCTGTTATGAATATTGTCCATTGAGTGCTCCCCCCCCCAGTTATGGAGTAGGCTCATGGCATTTGTAAGGGCAGCTTACCTTTCTAGTGGCAGCGGAATAAGTATAAAGTGCTTTGATACATTGTGAAAGGTGCTATATAAATGTTGACATTTATTTGTTTTATTTATCACTGTTTGATCACATGATGCCTTCATATTCAAATATAGAGTATGAGCAGGATTCAAACAAAAGTGAATAGTGCTGATTTAAAGCATGTTATCTATTGGCAATGTAAAAATTATTTGATGTGGAAGGAAGGAAGGTATTTACTGCTAGTTCACCAAAGGAATCATGAAACTCATACAGTATGGACAATAAGCATTATGTAATATCAAAGTAATGATTACCTTGGTATGTGGTCACTGCCCATAAGTCCTTCCCAGCGTGCTGTGAATTGAGTCTGGTAGAGTTTCAATGCTTCATTCACCACAAATATTGGACTCGGCATGGCTAGTAAACACCACAAATAGGTTGGTTACAGTCAAAATAGTAAATTAGCTATTTCTTTAGTTATCCAGATGTTCGTGCTTAGAAAGGATACTTTGAAGGGACAAAAGGAGATTTTCTGGGGATACAAATTTCCCTAAGTTTGGATTTGATTGGTTGTAGAACACCTACTAAATACATTTTAATGCTTTATAGAACAAAATATAGAAAAATACCAAGAGTTTGAACTTGCACGTTGCCCTCTTATTATTTATACACTAACATGGCACTAAATCTGTATGTAATCTAACCGACATCACTTTCGCTTTAAGAGGCTGAGGCGATCAATAAATTGCACCCTCTTATTTATACGCTTAGCCTTAGCTATGCTTAGATGTCATTCCATACAACAACTTTCTTTAATATACATTCATAACCTCATGAATAGGCGCAATGCCTGCATTCAAATTAAATTTCACTTTGGTGGAAAGATGCTAACGCGGGTCATTGATACCTCACAATGACTGCGTATTTAATTATACGCTTTATAATGTTATGACGTTCCCACCATGAGAACTCAAACGCGCGAATCAGATACATGCACGCTGCTCATATAAGAACATCAAGCGAGCGCTGATTGGTAAACGACAAGAAAGTGACCACTGGGCTGTTCGATTGCATATGAGAAAGATGAAGGCATGAACGCAAAATTCTGGAACCACATGGACATTCATAAATAAAATATTTTTTTTTTGATTAAATTATTCCTTAATTTTGACAGTTATGAATGAGGTTAATAACTTTGTGCTAGCTTTTTTTCAGTCATTGTTTATCGGCAGGATTTGGTTTGGTCATTCGAAATTTCTTGGGACCAAACCAAATCCCTTCAATTTTAAACAATGACTGAAAAACCGCTAGCACGCGGTTATTAACCTCTATTTGATAGGTTCTGGTTCATATCAAAGAATGGATTAAATCTTATGAATGACATTCCATCTTTAGGTGAGGAACTGGTAAAACGTACAATCTCAAAAGGAATAGAATTGCCCCAAAACTTTATTCTATTACCTCTACTGCCCATTATTCAAAAGCGCGCTCTTTGATTGGTTAGTTTACTGCCCATTATCCTGCAATGGGTTGCGATTACGCAATAATGCGTGATGCAAAATGCGTGTTCTTTTCGGCGTGTGCTACCACCATAATAGGCGCACACGCAAACATTTACGCGGAGATGATAAGAATCGTGCTGTAAAGTCGTAAACAACTGTTACATTTTAAGTAAGAAATGGCCAGTTTTTCGGGTATTATTTTAATTTCTTAAGGTAATAGAATAGAAATAAAGGGTGCGATGTCCATGTTTATGCCGAATAATGTGTTCTCGGCAGTAAAAACATTTGAATAATGGGTCTCGGCTTCGCCTCGCCCATTATTCATGTTTTTACTTGCCTCAGACACATTATTCTTGCATAAACATGAACATCTTACCCTTTATTTCTTAAATGAAGTGACAGAAATAAATACCAGATAACACTTTCAAATCAAATTCAAGTGAGCATAATCTTTGTTCTAGTTTGTTTAAATAGTACACATTCTTCAAATACTGCAGGAAGTTTTTACAAATCTTTAGTTGTATTGAAATAATACAACAAAAAACATACGTATACAACACATACATACCTTCATCACCACAATCATTGTAGGTATCAACAATATCTGAGGTACTAGGTCAAGGAACAAACAATGATGCATATCAATGCAGAATATATAGAAATCATTAACAGCAGTTGTGGCAATATTTTACAAGCCATCTGCCCTGAGCTTATACCTTGTGAACAAAACCTGTATTGCATAATAAGGTTACATGACTACACCGGCTTGTTTTGTTCAGAAGACATATGAGCTTGGAGCACATCATGTCTTGTGAACAACTGCATGGTTTAGAGTTCCATGACCCACGTCTACACTGGTTAGGTTTGTTCATAACATATGAGCCCAATGTATACCATGTCTTATGAACGAAGTTCTCTGATTTGGCCATGGGGGTTCTGCAACTACAAAAGATAAGTTTTTTGGTTGACAAGTGACATAGCAACATCCATCCATCCATCCGTAAAATACATCCGGCATAACTGCTGAACGTTCCAACAAAAATGGATGAAATCAAACAAACTAATGCTCATTAATAAGGCGGGCCCTGGTGGGGTCCAGCTGGGGCAGCGCTCAGACGGGGGGCCAGGGAGCAGCATCCCCCAAAGCTTTTGTATTTTGGATTACGGCCTACCCTTTCACGCTGGCCTAGTACAAGTTGGAAGGGTCCCTGGTACCTAGAGTAATGTGCACAGGTAACAGACCTGGGATGGTCCCCTACTCTTTTGATAAGGTCTGCAACCTTTTACGTGCCCATGAATGACTCACAGGACCAACAGCTTTACACAGGACCAACAGCTTTACATGACACCACGAGGTGCCTGACACCCATTGCATACACCTGCCCATTTTACGCAATAGGGTGGGAGCGAGGAGAAATTCCATAATCACACTGCTGCGCGATTATGCAATTTCCAACCTTATAGGAACTATTTGAGTATTACCAAGAAGCCCGACTTTCGCGGGGCTCGAACCAGGGCCGCTTGATTGTCTTATACTCTGTCGACGGTTCAGCGCCTTAGACCGTAATGTAATTAGCCAATAGGAAATCCTGTATGAAAGGCAGGTAGTACTCATGTAGTTAAAATTTGTTTAAAAAACATAAAAAAACAAAATATTTTCTTTTTTGAAAATACAAATTTTAAAACAAATGCGCGTTCTTCTGAGACAAACTGTTTTTTTTTCTTGGTCTAAGAGTAAGTGAGTAGAAAAGGATACACTTGAAGCCTATGGGTATCCACTGGGGAAGTAAGCAGGTACTGGCCTCGTCTATGGCACCTAAGAAGAGAGTGAGAAAAAAAAGGAAACAATAGTAGAAACCAATTATATCGGTAGTAGTATTAATAAAAAAATTGAGACCTAGAGATAGATTAATAAAATGCTTATAGGACCGGACAGCCATCTGAATGTCAATGAGATCACGGGCAGATGCTCAAATATTCCGCCAAGCCCATTATATGTAAACCCCACAGCATGGAAAATGACAACTTTCTCGTTTATGGTTTTAAAAATGATCCTTAAACATCCAGGAAACAATCTCAAGCATGTGGATTGTTCAGTAGTTTACCATCACAAAGACAAGCTCACATGTTTTTGTTGCAGAAGATGTCAAGATGGCTTTCCAAAATAGCATTGGCTATAGTATATTCGTAGTTGCTATGATGAGGTGGCAAAATTTTTAACACTGTAGTAGGCACAGTTCTAATATTTTCATTAATATGGAATGTTTGACCTTGGTAGGTGTGACACAGTGCCTGCAACTCCTTGTTTTTTATTTTGGTAATCAGCAAACAAATAAGCGTTCGTGGCCATTCTAAAGGAGTTAACCAGGAACAGCGCAGAGGCCTTGGTTATCACACCTATCAAACAAAAAACAATTAGATTGTTGATTTTAAACATTTCCTTTTTTAGCATTTCATACTGAATTCAAAACTCATTAACATGAAAATACATTTGGTACCTCACTTTTAAGCATTTTTGTGCCAAATACAAAGTAAGAATCTGAATGAAAAAGTGCCTAACCTATATGAAATCACTTCATAGGACACATATGCAGATACTTTTAAATCTCTTGTTGACCTTTAATAAAAACCAGGGGCATTATCATGTCTTTTCAGAAGTATCACCAACCAGGGTCATGAGAAGCCAGGGTAAAGATTAAAGGTGCAAGATCCAACGAGAACGAAAGGCATCGTATATTGGGTCATATGTATTGATGTATAGATTAGACACTCAATAGATTCTTACCTTGTATTTAGCTTACAAAAATGTCTTTAAGTGAAAGCAAAAGGTGATTTGATTTGGCTATATTTCAATATAATACATAGGTGAATTTTGTATTGCTCCAATATGAAATTTTTTAAAAAAAATTGCGCTTAAAGAAAAGTTTTGAGGAAAGCTTACCCACACCAGTGCAAAAAAAATCAGGGATTTCAAAATTTTTAGGGACAACAGATATTGTGAAATCTCTATTGCACCTTTAAGTATGTCAGGGTCTGTTTTATTCTATAAATATAGACAACTCTGAATGATATGCAACCATACATGATTTACCATTTGACCCTTTTGCCTTCTCTTAGCAGCCTTCTGTTTGGCAGCTTCTTTTTATTCTTCTCTTTCACCATTTCTTGAAAAATTATAAATATGAAATGAAAAGTTAGTTATTGTATTGAAATAGCACTTTTCCCATAAGATTAAAGTGCTTAAAGAGAATGAGGAGATTTCCAGAAAGAAGAGCCCCAATTTTTTTCGAAACCCTGTTTTTTGCATATTGAATTTGCTTTCCAATTGCATCGATCACACCGAAGTTGACTAAGCCGAATTCACCGTCTTTATGTACTAAATGATGATTTATTCTTTCTGTTGTGCAACAGACAGAAAGCAAAGCACGGTTCTTGGGGACAATTACGATTAGTCAGGCAAGTTCAAAACAAAGGTTGTGTTTTCTTTTGTACTTGTTGTCCAAAACCTTCGGAACGTTCTATGGTAGGTGGTATGCAATTGATCCGTGCATTTGAGGAAAATTTGTATCCTAAAAAAGATCTCCCTGTCACTTTAATTAGGGGTATATATATTTTGCTGCCATAGGAAATCTCAGATATTCCACACACATCATCTAGGTGGCTGCCGTTAAGCACGCACAACCTAGCCACACCTTCAATTGTGATTCCCCAACAGCTCCCCATTTTACAAATGGTTAAGAGAGAGAGGCCAGCGAGGTAGTGACTTGTTCATGCCACAGTGGGACTGAACTTGCAACCTTCTGATCATGAGTCATTATTGTTCACAATCCACAGGACCAAACATGCACTCGATAACACCAATATATCAAACACAGTACGTGCAGTTAACCATCCACAGTAAGTTAGAACCTTTTGACCACTCAACACGCTAATTAGATATAGGTTCCATCAAATTCTGTAAATTGATTCCAACTTCACATAGCATCACCCAATCACTCAGTGTTACCAAAACGTGCTTTAGAGGGTAGGTTGCATTTTGTTCTAAATCATTGGAAAATGACAATATGAAGAGTGCCTGTATTATAGGTGGATATGATAGAGACTTAGCGCAGCAGCAGAACCCATAGGCCGTGCATACCTTGCCTACTTTCTATGCAGACTCTATGCAAGGTCATAGGACCTACAGAGCTTGGGACTAAAATTAGAATGAAATATAAAGAGACTAAATAAACGGACCTTTGAGAGATGTATTTGAGGTAGTTTCCTCCATATTATCGTCAACTTCCTATGTAAAGGTTATACAACATCTGAAGGGAAGAAGTCCCTGGTGATGGATGCAAGAGATGGCGAAGAAAAGATGCTGAGAGCCTCCAGAGGCATCTCCATCAGCCACTTGTCCTGCCAAGCTGATGATGTATTCATCAGAGGTAGAGGAGGGACGTCACGGACTGATCTGTACTGGGTGGCATTGACTCAATTGTCCTGAAAAACGGATAGAATAAAAAATGGAAAGGTTCATATATCTCCCCCTTTAAATTATACAGGAAACAAAGTCTTTTTATTTGGGCCTTACCTACATACACCCCTAATCAAAGGGGCAAAAATAAAAAAGAATTTGTTAATGAGACTTCAAAGGGGTACATATGGAACTCTTGATAAATGGATAAGTTGACCTATAGTTTCAAGAATACAGAACACACTGGGATGTTCGGTGCATATCGATAGGGTACTTGAAAAGGAACATGTAATTCTTTTGATGAACTGATCCATGAATAATTATCTTAAACACTCAAGATGTTCAATTTCATTGGTTCCTAACTGCACGATATGAGATGACATCACACAGTACAGTGTGTAGCGTCAACGCGATGTGATATGCGCGGTGGGGCCAATCAAAGGTGCATAATAACACGGGACTGATCGATTAACAAATATTGGTAGTTCGTTGGATAAAATCTACCATAATTTAGTAATGCATTATGCTACCACAAAGATCTTTATTTGAATAAGTGTAAAGAATGAAAGTCCCAGAAGAAAACGTACAAGTATGTACCGTATAGTACGTACATAGTCATTAATTTCCCACAAATGCAAATGCAAATATTTAAAGAAATACATAGGTTTTAACATTCCACCCAGGACCGTTTATTTTTGCAGTTCTGAAGCTGCAAGTTCACTATATAGAGTTTTAGCTTATCAACAAAATATATGTGCAGATTTTTGGTATCTTTTTTCAAAGATAAGATATTAATTAATAAGAAAATGGATATGATGTCATTAGTGACATTTTTTTCAATAACCAAATTTCAACAATGAGTTCCAAATTTGACAAAGAGAATTATTTATAATTTGTTTGACATCAATTATGAAAATTTGTATCCTTTCTAGTCTCAAAAAATGAGAATCCTGAGAGGATGTTATAAAATTCTTTTATTCTTGATATTTGGCGACGTATACGCTATCTTCTGCACTGAATGGAAAGATATTTGTTCTAGCATCTAGATGCCAGGTATCTATAGGTCATACCACATGGCTACAGTGCGATTTTAGATAAAACAACTCGGCTACGCCTAGTTAACTTAAAATGCTGCTGTCGTCCATTGTGATATTGACATGAGAGATACATTGAAGAGCTAAAAACAATCCCTTTATTCTCTAAATATTCTAGATATATTCTAATAGAGGGTACGTCTTGCACATTGGCAACTCTAAACTTTCCCTTACTGATTCAAATAGAAGCTGTAAGGACTTTTTTTAAATCTGAGAACCAAAGTAGGACTATCCTTTAAGGAAAGCAGCCCACCAAGAGTACTGTATATCTTGAAGGACGTACTGATGCAGACTCCAAATAAGATGTGATGGGTTTGAGATAATCCTCCATTGCTGTGACCAGAGAAAGAAACTGCTCCTGCAATCGCTCTTCTGTCTTGTCAACATCATCCCCAGATGCCCCTGCAACTATGATAGGATTACAAACAATGCTATGTAAATAATTAAAAACCAAGGGGAGGAGGAGGAGGGAGGGAGTCATTTTAATGAAGTGAGTAGTAGTTAAAGTAGTAGTAAATCAAGTTTTAAATACGGTTTTGTCCCCGTAAGCGGGGGTAACTGGATTCACCTCACACTGGAGCAACAGCCCTCACTCCTTCCTTCCACTTAACCGATTCAATGCATCCTCCATCCTCAACCCAACCCTCCTACTCTCCTCCTCCACTTGCTTCTTCATTTCTTCTTTGGACGTCCCCTCCTCCTCAAACCTCCCACCTCAAACTCAAGGCCCTGATTAAGGCATGCTCGTCATCCTTTTCAACACATGCCACCAAAGTCACTATCGCCTTCGCCACCGCGTCCATCGCTTCTTCAACACCCACATCTGCATCAATCACTCATTCTTCATTCTACACATCAACTTCACCCCACACATCGCTCTTATCATTGCTCTCTCTGTCCTCCTCAGAATTCCCCATCTCATTTGCGCTCAGAACCAAATCTCGCCCATTACAGCATCATGATCTCACACAGCTCTTATACACCATTCCTTTCATCTTCAAAGGATATCTCCTCCCTCGCAACAACTCCCCACATTCCCTAAACTTCACCCACCCATACCTCACTCTAGCGGTCAACAGCCACCTCACATCCACCACCCCCACTAACCTTGTCCCCAAGGTATGTGAACTCATTCACCAGACATCCACCTCTCACACAATCTTTCACCCTGTTCCACCATCCCTCCAGCTCCATTCTCACATCTTCCGCACACAAATTCTCTTGCCAAGCTTGGGGTCACTCTCCCCATCTTTGCGTGCCACGTAGCTCCCATGGATCCATGCCCACATTTCTCACACCACACTGAGTTTGTTTTTTTTTTATACCCTCTTCCCACAAACGCCACATGGGTATACCTTACTCACTCCCCCCCTCCCACCCCGCTCCCAGCACTTTTGTCTTCCCAACGTTTAAATGTAAGACTCTTACATCAAAGCCACTTCCATTTCCAAAACTTCTCCCTCAGTCCATCCATTGTCTCGCTCATTAAAACCAAGTCATCAGCATACAACATCTCACTCATTAAAACCTTCTTTTGCACTCTCTTGTCACTACATCAATCACAATTGCAAAAATCAATGGCGAAAGTACAGAACCTTGATGCACACCTAACTTCACTTCAAACTCCTCAGACCGCACTCTAACTCTTGTCTTTGCTCCTTCATACATCTCTCTCCTCATTGCCCACTCCATCACTTTCCTTGGTACCCTATCAAATTGCCTTTCTCCGTCTACAAAACACATTTACAGCTTTTTACCTTTAGCTCGGATTCCTCTTGCAACCTCCTCAAAATAAACACTGCATCTATCGTACCTTTCCCTGGCATAAACCCAAATTGCATCTCATCCACTTGAGTGTCCCAACAATTATGACGACAATTATTGGTTTTATCAATTACCTGTATGTCTTGTTTCATCTCATCAGAGAGGTTCTCCAACATCTTTTGTCTTTGTGCTTGTTGAGATCGTCTGTACTCTGCCCTCAGTAGTGCTTGAGTCACATCCTGCTTGTATTGACGGAATCTACGAATGGACAAATTTAAAACAATCTTGAAATGGAATAGAATGAACATTGTTGAATACCTCCAAAGTATATTTTCAGCATGCTTCACATGGTTTACTGCCAATTTTGACAGAATTTGTTTTTCTTCTTTTTGGTACCTATAGATGAGTTGACATGTGACGTCAACGCTGGGCAACAAACAAAGCACTGCCCGGCAGTATGCGTGAGCACCTGCAGGGCTTGTGCTTTTAAAATTCGCGCTCAATTGGCCGTGATAAGGCTATTGAATGCTGTAACTGTATGGGCATATTCTTCGCACCTCTAACATGTCAGCAGACCAGGTGCTAACTTGTGTTTGTAAACATTGATGTCACCTCATCTATATGTGATGTGATCTGGAAATACCCACCGGATGTTGCACTAGTTCAGTTCAATGTGACGGCCTGCCTGTCAGTTTAGAGTTCTTTGTATAAGTCACCTGGGCTAAATTCAGATGGATTGGAATGTGTACATTCATTTGCCTGTTCCAGGTGTCTCAAAACCGAGCAAATGCGACATCAGACTATCCACATCGCATCACAGTTGGATGGTGTACGATCCTCACTTACTTTCGATAGAGATTCTCCACAATTTGCGAATCCACTGCAGTTCTCGTCACCTTGGCTCTTGAAACAGGTGCTGTTCCTCCCTTTGATTTTCCACCCTCTTTTCCTCCGCTTACTTTTGGACGGTCCAAAATGGAACCATACAGCACAGACCTGGAGTGAAAATGGTGATGTAAATGGAACATGTTATTTGACTACATCACCTATTTCAAATTTGACCCTTTTGTCTTTTCCCCCTTTTAACCTGTGAGGTCTACCAGCTAATTTTATTGACTGCACATTGTGTTATATGATATATTTAGCCAATAAGAGACATGGTAAGAAAAGCTTAAATGTTTGTACAGATGTATTGAAGGTCTATTTTGATTGGTTAGTAAAAAGGTTATATCATGTTATATCATGTAATGAGCCAATCAGAGATACTGTAAGAAAAGTGGTACACCTGAGGGGGTTAACTGTATATCACAGATGGAGAAGAGTGACCATTTTATTTTAATTGAATGTTTACTTCAGACTAACATAATGCCAACGGTATAGTTTAGTTATTTGTATTTCCGCATTTCAAATTGGACCTTTTACTGACCTTCCACTTACAAGTTGCAGGTCCTAGTGGACAAGACAAGTTTTAGCGACATAATAACATTATACCATTCGCACTACTCTGTATGTGCTTTATTCCATTAACCCTTTACCTGGATCTGTGCTAGGCAATTTCCTGGGCTCGCACACCAAGGATTTTAGCAGTAAAGATAGGCCAGTTGTGACATGCAGCCAACACACATTTGTGTGGATATCAGGTTACAGTTCCATTAAAACAGCCTAGAGGAGGAAACATTATGTCTAGAAATCAAGGGCAGGTTCTGGCCAGAATTGCCTATGTCTCACTAGCTTTAGCAATGTTAAGCCTAGCTTTAGCAATGGTTCAGCTTCACTGCGCTAAACAATGAACCACTGAAGCATCTGGGCTTCTTCTAGGTTCCCAGGTATAGAGTAAAAGAATAAATGTTCATTCAAGTTCAATTGCACTGCGTAGCAGTGGCGGTGTGGTTGATTAGTCTCCACCTAAAATACTGCATCACGGTACCCCAATAAAGTTCAATTTATTTTCACTAGATTTGCAGTGAGTTATGTTGAGTTGTGGCAGTGATTGTTTGAAGTAATCGGACATGCAACAGCCCAGGCAGTGAAGGTCTGTTAAGACCTAAAAGCACATGTGAGTGCAAAACGGCTATAAGTAATTACGCCATTTTAGGGCATGTAGAAGGCCACATTGTGGCTAGGTTGTTGTCAGTATGAATAACACAAAAATAAATTGCTGCAAATTGTTAACGTTTTGGTTACAATGGATACCTCAAAGTGGAAAAGCATTTTTGTTTCCTGCTGTAGCAGGTGACACAAGGCAGGCTTGTATGCAATTTGTGCATCCCACTTGACATGTAAGATTTAGAGAATAAAAGATGAGATTTTTTGTTTGGGCCATCTTAGATGGTGTCATAATGGATGACATCCCATATTTTATCGTGGTGGATACCGGCGGAGCCGGCATCCACCACGATTTCTTATTTAGTATTGTTAATGGTGTGCTTTTTATCGATATTCGTATTGTCAAAAATATTCTTATACCATTCTTTTTTTTATTTTATTTAAATAATTGAACCCCTCTTAAAAACAATGTTTCAATCCAAGGTACCAAAGTCATCTCGCGGTGATCGTCACGCTGCGTAAATTACATTTTGCTTAACCAATGCGAAGTCACGACGCAGTATAAACGTTTGCGTTTGCGCGTGGTCAAATATTCGACTACACTACGTAATTGCTGCACGCACTAACCATCTATGTAACCCAGTATGGGATGGGCGTAGCTTTGACCTCAACCAAATCAAATTTCTTGTTAAAATGATAAACTACTCCCACTGAATAAGAATTGTCCATATCTTACCTATCCTCTGAGTGCTGTAAGATGACAATGTTGAAATTGGGCGGCAATTCCTTGATTAGGTTAGTGTGTTCCGGGCTGATAGCTAGCCGTCTCCAAGCCTGAGGAATGAAAGAGATAAACCGGCAAAGACAGATGTCATGCACACAAAATTGGGCATAAAATACTTTGATACTTAGAATCTCTTCATGCTGCAAATTGCCCTTTCTAGAATTAATCATTCCAAATTAGGCCAAAAAAATTAAAAAGTCGGTCTCACAGATGAACACATAAGTAAGTGGATATGGAGTCCGTTTGCCTGTGATGAGCCCCATTTTTTTACTAGTTGTCAGAAAAAATGAAAATTGTCTCAAAATGGCTGAAAAACAAGTGGGCCCAAAAACAGTAAATTAACGCTTCCACAATACATGGATCCTTGGACCGCTTGTGTTTTCCTGTCGTTGCGGTTGCGGTTGTAATGAATCTTGACCTTGAGATGTGACATTTGACCTTGATATGTGACCTTTGACCTAATCAACAAATGAGAGTTTGCGGTTATTCTCCATAATAAACCCAATTTGGTTCCAATTGAAACTTTAAAAAAAACCTTTTCAACGGAGGTCAATTTTACATTTCAGCCAATCTTACAACTTGGACCTCACCATGACCTTTGACATTGGTAGTGAATAGTGAACTTTGACCTTATCAAACATATGAGGGATCAATGTTGCACATATGATTCAAATGCTTTAAATCCAACGAAGTCATAGGCAAAATGTAAACTTTTGACAATAGACAACAACAACAACAGACTACATCATCAAAACCTCTGCAATACTTTGGAATGGGGATGGTACGATCTTTCAAATTCTTGTGTGCATGTTTATTGGAAGGAGTTGGCTTTATTTATTATTGTTAATTTCCTAAAGTTCTGGTGGTTTCCTTTCCCCCCCCCCAACTTTATGAACAAATATAAATATAAAATAAACACACCCAAAAAAAGTAACAAAATTAAAAAAAGCAAAAAATAAAAAAAATGCATTTCAAAGTGTTTAGTCTACCTCAAGAGTTTCCTGCAAGCTACTTGTCAAAGCCTTAGCCAGGTCACTATTCGGCCAATTAGTGCTGATTCCGTTCTGTTTTTCATCTCCTTGTTGCAAGAGGAGGGTGGTTGCACGATTGTCCTTGGGTCTGTTAGATCTCTAAGACATCTTCAAGAATTTGGCACGAAGGCAAACTCTGTTGGAAGAATCAAGGATGATAAGAACAAAGTTTCTAGAAAAGCTATCTTTTCATAAGTTTATAAGCAGGTTTTTGATAATGGACGGCTGGTTTTGCTACCATATTTGAGGCAAAATCTTTAAAGCGGCACTGGGCACATTTTCAGACCTACCAAGATTCAAATGCTTCAATTTGTTCGCAATGATAGTCTAGGCCATTGGAAGAATAGAGATATAATTTACACATAAAAATAGCTTACTCAAAAACAGATACGGACATTAATAAGGACTAAAGACATCCAGGTAATTTGTAGGCTAACTTTTAGTTTTTGCCATAACTTTAATCAACAAATGTGTCTATTACATGAAATCATTAGACTCTACTCATTGAAACCACAAAGGTCACAGATCGGTCAAACAAGGTGCATGCGGGGGGTGAATCAACTCAGGCATGTGTTTTCTTGTGTTTAATGCCAATCCACGTCCGTCGCTGAATTCATTCACCGGCACATTTGATAAATTGTTCGGTTGACCCGTCAGCGCGCTGATTTGGGCTAATAATTTCAGGTGAGGGTTAATAATGTAATAAAGCTACAGCCATGCAAAAAATATCAATTTTGAAAAATCAAGAGGGTGCCACATTTTCAAATGTGCCAGTGTCTCTTATTGATGTATAGGCTTTTATTTATGAGTTACCCACATCCTCCTCCTACAACAATGCTCAGATAGATGACATGTAAAATTACAAGTTATTAATCACAAATGCTTAATGTAAATCATATCCGAGTGGGGGAACTACCCCTTTCTCGGGGTACCGCCGTACCGCCACCCCCCCAGCAAGGTTCCCTGGCCCCCGTCCTCAGCACCCATCCTTCCGGACGCTTTCCACCCGCCTTTTGCTTGGCTACTTCCATCAGCCCTTCCTTTCCCTCCCCCACTGCCCTTCCCCCGGGGGGTAGGACATGCCACATAACAGCAACAAAATTCAAAACGGCCATATCAACAAAATCCGAAATAACCAAGGTGCTAGTCTGTTTCAAGACTTAACGGTTTTTAGGGTAGGATGGCGGTCTAAACATAGCGAACGGTTAACACAGAATTTTTGGACCTTAAAGGGCTTTTTAGGCCTGGACACAAATATTTAAATCCTCTTAAAAGACCATTATCAGGCGCGGATCCAGGGAAACGGGGCAGGGGGGGCGCGCACCTCCCGGTTAGGTAATTCTGCATAAAATCTTGAAAAAAATCAGCCCATTTTTGATTGTTTGAAGCTTTAGGTCAAGTTGAACAGCTTTCAAGCCCCCGGGAATTTGATGTTTTTCAAATCTGGATTCGCCCCATGATTATTGGAAATTACACTATTTGCAGCGGCGTTAATCCCACTAGCACCGACGGATTTTGAAGTCCTACTTTATGCCAAAATATCCAATATATTAAATGTATTTGATATAAGGTGGTAGAGTTGATTTTGTAATATGTAACTGAACAGAGATAGCCATAGTAAATGCACGTAGCAGTTCCCCAAATTCAGGGGGGAAGGACAAGGACGACCGAACGGTTCGATACTAGAGTTGGGATTTTGGAGGTGGGTACAGGCTTCCTGTGGAGGTCTTTGGAAAAATCCCTTAAAATAATCGGCATTAAGAGCCTGATTGATTCCTCCAAAACCGCTTGATGAACTCATTCAAATTTTTACCTAGGCAAGAAAGACATCATTTAAAGCTTTTATTCCGGACTTTTTACTTCGTAGAAAGAAACTTTGGAGAAAAAAGAAGGGACGAAAAATGCATTTGAAAATTAATTTTCGCACCATTTCAAAAATCCCTAGGACTTCTGAGAACGTTATTTATGCAAATTTAGTCTCAATCTCATGTATATGGTGTCTACCACGCCTCATTGACTCCACGAGGTTCGAGCACGAACGTATACAGACGCACACGAGACTACGGCGCTCATGCACACGCGTTACTACCCGACGTATTGACAGGGATCTGGCTCTATCGAGTTATGTAAGTGATTCCACTACCGGATTATGCGCCCCTCCGCCCCGAATCCGTAGTGGAGTATCTGCCCGCTTGTGCGCAGAAAAGAAGAGAAGGAAAATCCGTCGGCGGAGTGTCGCGCCCGATCGGGAAAAACAAGTCCGTTCTATATAGTGAGGGGAATAGAAGAGGAAAAAAATACTGTCGCCGAGCGACAGAAAAGAAAAGGAAGAAAAAATCCATTGCGGAGTGTCTGCGCTCGAAGCGCAGGAAACACCTCCGTCACTATATAGTGAGGGAAAAAGTCCTGCGCCCGAGGAGAAAATCCATAGGCGAGTATTGCGCTCGAGCGCAGGAAAGAACTCCGTCACTTTAGCTGAGGGAAAAAATCCTGAGCTCGAGCGCAGAAATCCATAGGCGGAGTAAGTATCTGCGCTCGGAGCGCGGAAACACCTCCGTCACTATATCGTGAGGGAAGAAGGAAAAAATCTGCGCTCGGCGCAGGAAAGGAAATCCATAGGCGGCAGTAGTAGTCTCTGCGCTCGAGCGCTGGAAACAACTCCGTCACGATATAGGAGGGAAAAAATCCTGCACTCGAGAGCAGAAAATCCATAGGCGTAGTATCTGCGCTGAGCATAGGGAAAAAACCTCCGTAACTATATAGTGAGGGAAAAAATCCTGCGCTCGAGAGCCCAGAAAATCCATAGGCGGAGTGTTTGCGCTCTAGCGCAGGAAAGGAGGGAAACAAACTCCGTCACATATATAGTGATCGAAAAACAAAAAATACTGCGCTCGAGAGCAGAAAATCCGTCGGCGGGGTGTTTGCGCTCGAACGCAGGAAACGCCTCCGTCACTATATAGTGAGGGAAAAAATCCTGCGCTCGAGCGCAGAAAATCCATAGGCGGGGTGTCTACGCCCGAGCGCAGGAAAACACTCCGTCACAATATAGTGAGGGAAAAAGTCCTGCGCTCGAGCGCCATTGGAAAATCCATAGGCGGAGTAGTAGTATCTGCGCCTCGGAGCGCCAGGAAGGAAAACCCTCAGTCATATAAGTGAGGGAAAAAAAAATCCGCGCTCGAGCGCAGAAAATCCATAGGCTGAGTGTGCTGCGCTTGAGCGCAGGAAACAACTCCGTCACTATATAGTGAGCGAAAAAAATCGCGCTCGAGCGCCGAAAATCCGTCGGCGGAGTGTTTGCGATGGAAGCAGGAAACACCTCCTCACTATATAGTGAGGGAAAAAATCCTGCGATCGAGCACAGAAAATCCAATGTGGAGTATTGCGCTCGAGCACGGAAAACTATATCGTATTAAGAGAGTACTCCGCTGGTGGATGTTCTGCGCTCGCTACGCTGGTGGATGTTCTGAAAGCCGCTCCGCTGGTGGATGTTCTGCGCTGCTTCCGCTGGTGGATGTTCTGCGCTGCTCGCTCCGCTGGTGGTGTCTGAGATCGCCTAGCTGGTGGATGTCTGCGCTCGCTCCGCTGTGGATGTTCTGCGACTCGCCTCCGTGGTGGAAATGTTCTGCGCTCGCTCCGCTGGTGGATGATCTGCGCCGCTACGTTGGTGGATCTTTTGCGCTTAGACTCGCTGGTGGATTCTTTTCGTTGTCCGCTGGTGGACCCATCTTGTGCTCGCTCGCTGGTGGATCAACTGCGCTCGTTCCGCTGGCGGGTCTGCGCTCGCTCTACTGGAGGGGCATCTGCTGGTCAAACAACCAAAACACAACTCACTTTATTCAAAGGCCAATTATATAGGATTTATGAAACTGATGGTTGGTGGTCAATAAAAATTTGGTGGCCCTTGGCTGGGTTTTGGGGCAGGGGTGTTTTTTTGGCCCCACAAAAAACCCTATTTGGGGCTGGCTAAAAATAAAGAAGAGAAAAAACATTGATTGTTTAATTTTAGATCCAAAAGCACAAAAAAATTCTTGGATACATTAGTACCTTTTCGTTTTAGATCATCTACATTTTAAACATTGCATAATATAAAAAGGCCAGATGTATTTTTGCTGCAACAAAAGGCAGTAGAAGGAGTTATTTGGGGTAGGGGTAGAAAGGTAAATTTTTGGCTAAAATCAACAAAAATAGTAATGTTTCCTTTAAAAAATTGACCAAAAAACACCACAATTGTATGTAGTAACATCATGATTTTTGATAGATTGATTATTATCCTGATATGTGTGGCAGTGTCCATACAGACTGTGGCAGCTATAACAATTGGCTAGAATGCGTTTTTTGCCATAAAAACTGCCATTTGGTGAACCATTTTGATGAAAAAGGAGAAGAAAGGAAAAAAAGAGAGGGGAGGTTACCTTTTTTTCTTCCTTCCCGCTTCCATAACCCCCACTCAAAATAACTGAAAGATTAAACACATAAACACTAAAAATATAAAAAAAATATTATATTGTTAATTGATTCACAAAAATAAGTCTTTGCTCAACAAAATTGGTTTGAAATGGAAAATTTAGTTAAGAGTCCAATTTTTGGGCCTCAAAAATGAGAAAATAATGAAGAAAAAAAAATGCATTTTTGGCAAAACGTATTTTTGATCTACCAATGATTACTTTTTTTGCACAGCACAAAAATTTACATTAAGCTTTCATTCTTATTACCATCCTGCAATTTTTGAAGTTACCTAATAGCCCCCAGGGACCCGTTTCCCCCCCCCAAACTTGAGATCAAAAATGCAAATGTTTTTAAAATGGCTCGAAAAATCAAAATGCGCATACCCCCCCATACTTGGAAAAATAACTGTTTTATTTTGTTTTTAACTTTTTTTATTTTTACTTTTTATTTTTTTGGCCTTACGCCTGTGTGTGTGTTTTTAAGGTTCTTTCAACAGGATTTTTGTTAACTGTGTTCTTGTTTTTGAAAACTTGGTCAAGAAAAAGTGTCAAAAATGCAATAAAAAATAATTTCCGTGTAGCGCGTAGCTTTTTCGACTTAAAAAAATATCGCAAAGCTCTTAGGTTCTTGGCCTTTTGGAAAAACTGAGACACACCGGTACACATTTTTTTCTGTAAAGAAAGGTTTCAAGCCCTTTCTTGTGTCAGGATTGTAACAGGTCAATCACCACTGCTTTTTGTCATGCTTTTGCCAATATTGATTCATACAATCGCTTTCCACGCATAGTAATGGTCCCAATATGTCAATTTTGTTTTGCCAATTAATTATACTTTTTGGCAATTTTGGTGGACTTGAGCATTTGGTGTGTTCTTAATACAAAATCATTTTGAATGAAAATGAGTGCATGGGAAAAATGCTGTAAATTTTGTAACCCTAGGACCAGGACCTGCCCCTTCCTGTAGCATTATATCAGGGAGCATTGAATGATATCAATCATTATGGCCAGGTTTTTAAACTGGAAATTTGCTAAAAAATCTAAAAGCAATTCAATATCATTTTTAATTTAGAATGAAGAGCTCTTCCTAAAGGTGCTTTCAAATTAAATGAAAATCATCTTCGACCAATTTTTTTAAAGAGCAAGATTACCTGACTCTCTAAATTTCTTAGATCTAAGAATTAATGATTTATATTTTCAGTCTATTTTTATACAAATTTTAATCTAAATCTTGAATTTGTCCTTAATAGCAATCCCAATTAGATTAATTTTGAATCTAAGAATTTAGAGAGTAACCTTTGCTCTAGAGGTAAATCTTTTATGAAAATGACACACTTGTTCCATTAGTGGAATGGAAACAAAATACGAAAAATATGACAAAAGGCAAACCGATAAAATGAAGCTTAAAAGGCAAAAAAAACCCCAGATTTTGCGAATGGGGAGCGGGGGAGAATAATGTTAGGGTTTTTTGCCCCGAAAAATAATATGTGTTTTTCTGTCCAAAAGGGTTCAAAATTTCGGTGTTAAGTATATAATATAAAATAAAAATAAAAAAAGTCCATTTGCCATTATTTTGCAAAAGCATACAAAAAACTTTGTAAACATCGCACAAATTTTTTAAGATACGTAAAAATCACACAAAATTATGTGAAATCTGATGCACAAAAAGTACAGTACTGCCAAAGAAAACAACATAACAACTGACAGGTAGCTAAAACACTTTCTACTTCCACCAGATGTTAATTCAAGTTGTACAATTTTATATTCATGTTAAGTGCAGGTGTTATTGGGGATTATAGTAAATGTATGGAGTTGTAACCTTTTCTTTTTATCCAAGGGTGTCTAGTCTGGGGTAAAGTGGAAACAATTTTTAAAAAACTTTACGTTCCCATATTTTGCAAAGCATACAAAATTTGTAAACAGCGAACACGATTTGTTACCAGATAAAGTACAAAAAATAACACCAATATTCCATAAAATCACACAAGATTCTGTTTTTTTAAAATCACAAAATAAATTCAAATCAAAATTTGAAACTCGCATGTTTTTCCTAAATTGCACAGAATTAGTTATGTTAAATCCACACAAGATGCTGTCATTAAACACAAGGGTTCTGTTTAACATCGACACACAATTGTTAATTGCACAGACGGACAACAAGGATAGCTCAATCAGGTAAAGGCTCGACTCAGTGTATCTTCATCCATGCGTATAGGCCCTTTCGAAGCCCTGTGGGATTCAGCTATCTTGTAATTTCCTGGACAAGAAATAATAACCGCTTGGTTTTCTCGATTGGGAAAGATGTCCCGGCAGCGATGGTTATCTCGATGTATGGTTGTTGATAAAGGAAAGTGCTGCATCCTTTGAAATGATGCTAAATGGTTTATGGTATGGTTGGGACAGAGTGATCAGCGGCCAGTTGTGAACGCTTTAGAGGCCATAGCCATAAGCGCTATATAAGTCTCTGCTATTACTATTATTAGTATTTCCATAAAAATCGCAACAATTACATTCCAATCGCATACGGAATTGTAAAATACAGGATTCCTTAAAAATCACATATAGGGCTTGATTGGAGTCTTGAGAAATGATTAAAAAAAAATCTTGGAGAATTTGGAGAATTGATGGAATTCACAACCATTCATCTCAAATCGCTAAAATTTAAAAGAATCACGGTTGCATCTTTAGATTTTCAATAACTGATGCGCGATTTACCACTTTTAAGCTGTTTGAGGTATGACATATATGACATAGTCTCTCAAATCTACGAGGATTAGGACATGTTTACAGATCTCAAAAATCAAATTTGCCAAAAAACTGCCATATTTTGACTAAATTGGGGGCCCAATATGACATGTTAACAACATACCTAAACTGAATGCCAATGGTAGTTTCAAGATTTTTCAGATATTTTAAGCATTAAAAACATGGGATGTTTTTTAATGTGTAAGCTAAAGTGTAAACTATTATTCGGTTTTTGGTTTAGAAACCATTTGCGGGAAAACGTATATTTTCACTAAATTCACAAATATAAACACATGATATTCGGACGGTCGTAAGAGAAATAGATTAATGTCTTACATAAATCAAGCATTTTTGGCTAAACGATTAAAGTATTAATCCACCGAAGAGTAGAAACAATTTAAAATTTACAGGAATAGCTTCATGAAAGTGAAGAATAAGTCTTAGACAAATTCTCAAGCGAAAATTATAGAAAGGAAGAGAAAAGAAAACAACAGTGTCAAAGGTATGGAATCTCCATCCATTTACGTGTTGTAGAAGGTCTTGTGCTTCCTGATTTGTTGCTTTTGGTCCTATAACCTATGGGGATATATCGAACTCTAAACTTGTTTACGAACATGCTAAAAATCTGATTTTTTGGACGGGGGATTAAAATTTTTTTTTTTTTTTTCGATTTTCGATTTTCTGAGCCAAATCTATTGCTCTCTGTTTAGTTGTTCCCCCATCTAATTGACCCTTGCACTGCCAGTTCGCAAATGCTGGTACTTTAAAAAATTAGGGACAGCAGTCCCGATTAGGTCGTTACGATTATGACCCTAAAGTAAACCCTCTGAATGAACCTTTGCATCTCAGTGTTACCCTACGTAAGACCGCATGTCTCAATGTAACAGCAACCAAGTATAACAAAAAGATGTATACTAAATGTTTGACAAAAACCGGACGGCCACGCGAGACACACGAATTATGCCGCATAAGGCGTCCAAATTGAATGGCTACGACCTAAAATGATATAAAACTTGTAAAATTAATCTTTCTTTACTCACTCAAACACTACTATTAATTATAAAAAAACTGGGTATTTAAATAATACTGGAGATCTCCTATAAGATATGGTACTGTAACAAAATAGTTACAAAATGAAATTTTTGAATAATTTTCTGCCATTTAAAACACTTAAATTACATTTTTTTAATCAAATACCTCCCTGCCTGTTATCTTTCCTAACTGCTTAAATTTGTATAAACATGAAATCAAAATCTACAGAGAGAAGAAAAGTACTCAGCAAAAATGTGTCAAGTTTGTTGAATTTTTAAAAATTTTCAATTTTAACAAAACAGGGATTTCTTTGCACTTTTGGACATAAACACACCTGCTAAAAGTATTACAGGCTCTCAGACAATATTTAAATATAGATCTATAAAAACAATGATGTACTACGTAAAAATTGTGGTTTTGCTTTTGTATATTTTCTTAGAGAAAATCCTGATTTTACTTAATTGTTTAGCCAAAAAAGACCTTTTTTCCCAAAACACCCGATTAATACACTTTTTACCCATAAAGTAGCATCTTGACTATTAATGCAATCTATAAAATAAAGATCTATGATTACCAAAATACCACACATCCAGATTTTAGTGTTTTTGGCTTAAAATAACAAAAAAATCGTGATTTTTCTTAATTTTTAGCCCAAAAAAATAGAAGTTTTTTGGCCAAAAAAAAACACCCCTGCCACCCAAATTTTTTACCCAACCACCATCATTTTTCGTAAAGTTGACATTATGAGCATGCGAAAAAGTTGGGTGGATTTGTTGTCCTTTGTGTCTGTTTTGTTGTACCGACGGTAGGGGTTTCCCGACCCAATTGCAGGTCCTGGACCCTCCACTAGATGAAAACCCGCGCATATAGCAATGCATTATTTGTATGCACAACTTTCATTTTCCACACTGGCGCGATAACCAACACGATGAAAAACGTGCTCACTTACAGCTCTGTGGTATAAAGACCGTGCCCGTTTGGTGCCTTTCTGATTGGATTGAATATCGGAGTAGTCATAGAACGCAGACGGGGAGGAGGAATTCCCGATACCGGGCAAATTTTAAATGTTGGCATCTTTACCGTTCTACACCGAATTAAAGTAGCAGCAATGCTTTTACACAGATAGTATAGTCCTATCCCAGGTTGTTTTTCCATTATTTTATCAAAATAATAGTTACCAAATGTGTAGTGCGAAAATAGGTCTAGAAATAATTTAAAATATTGTTTATGAGTTGCATTAAGTTAAAATAACTTACATGACACGAAGAAGGGAAAGAAGATTGAGAAAAAAAAAAAACCAGGAGAGAAAGAAGAGGTAGGAAGGAAATTGTATTCTTTATCATTCTTGTTTATTGATTCTTTTGGGGAATTGCAGCAAAATGTCCGTTTATAGAAGTTCGGAGGCAGCATAATAGCTCTATTTCAGATGATAAAAAAAGAGTGTTTAGCAAGGAAAGTGGTGGAAATTTGTGTTACTTATTGAAATGTCAAATCTCTAAACCTTAGAGTCAAAAACCTAAACACCTACGTCAATTGCTTAAACTATTTTAAATTGTTGCAATTTTTTATTTTTTTTAAATCAATTTTAAGATATTAAACAAATATTTCACAATGTTTAGAAAAAACATCCGTTGCAACTGTGTATAAGGGTGGTTAGTTTCTATATCACTGTTTTACAGTGTATCTAGCCACCGAAAACAAATTGTTTAATACAACCAAAAAAACTATTACATTGAAAAAAAAATGGAATTAAGGTATTTTGAAATTTTGACAACGTGGAGCAAGCGCAGAAGATCATAAGAAAATCCACCAGCGTAGCAAGCGCAGAAGAAGAAGGAAACTCAACAGCAAGCGAGCGAGCACAGATGATCCGCCAGCGGAGAGGGGGGTGGGGGGAGGAGGGGGGCGAAATGGGAACAGGCCGCGCGGAGGGGTGGGACAGGGGGAAAGAAAAGGGGGGAGGGAAAACCAACCGAGGGACAGTAAAAAAGGAGAAAGTTGGATAGGGGAATAAAACGGTGAAACTCTTGTGTGTGACTGTGATATGCTAACAAGGAATATCAATCTTTAATCTTGTGTAAATTTCGTACAAACATGAAAAACGAAACGATCGTGGCTTGATGAAAAAACAGAGTCAGTTCGGTATCCCTATAAACTTGTAAAAAACAAAACACCCGAAACTTTATTCTAGTAATGGCATAGATTGAACGAACCTTATTTTCTGAATCAAAAAAGATGGAAAAAAGAATTAAAATAATCGAGTAGGTAATAAAGTAAAGGAAACAAAACAAATCAAGATTCCGCCCCGGCGGAGCGAGGTAATATAGAAGATCCGCCCAGTTGATTTTTCTGCGCTAGAACGCAATACTATATATTGCTATTATACCATATAGTTTTCCGTGCTTGAGTGCAGATAGTCCACCGATGGACTTTTCTGCGCTTAGAGCGCAGAAGAAGCTCCAGCAGCGGAACGAGCGCAGACAATCCACCAGCGAGCGAGCGCAGACGATCCACCAGAGGAGCAAGCGCAAAAGCTCCACCAGTTGATGTGTTTATTTTAAAACCAAAGTATTATTGGCAACAAATTGAAATTAAGGGTATTTTGATATGTTGACAAGCAGATGCCCCGCGCCCAATAGAGCGAGCGCAAAGAGCTCCGCCAACGAAACGAGCGCAGTTGATCCACCAACGCAGCGAGCGACAGAACAAAGAAGAGAAGAGAGAGGATTATCTCTCCTCCTACGACGTGGAGCGAGGAGAATCCGCCAGAGGAGAGAGCGCAGAAGAATAAGCCAGCGGATGAGAGGAGCGCGAGAGATCCACCAGCGGAGGCAGCGCGAAAGGCTCCGCCAGTGGATTTTAAAATCACTTGACCGCAGTACTATAATTATATTGTTATTATATCATATGTTTTCATTGCTTGAGCGCAAACTAGGTACACGATTGGATTTTTGCCGCTCAAGCGCCGAAGTCGCCAGTTAATTTTTATTAGAACCAAACTATTCATTAAAAAAGATTTGAATTAAAGTATTTTGATAATTTTGGACCAAGCAGATGCCCAACCAGTTGAGCGAGCGCAGAAGCTCCGCCAGAGAAGAAGAAGCGCAGGACGGATCCAAAGCGGAGCGAAGCACAGACGGCTCGACCCAGTGGATCAAGCGCAGACCATCCGCCAGCGGGGCGGTGGGATATGAGTTGTTCAAAATGCAAACCACCTCGGTATTTTTTACATTGAAAATAAAAGTGTGTGATAGGTGACAAAGAAAGGAATCTCATAAATAAGTAGCAGAGAGAGAGAGAGATCACAAAAGCGGAGAGGAGCGCAGACGAATCCACCAGGGAGCGAGCGCAGAAGATCCATTAGCGGAGTGAGCGCAGAAATCCACCAGCGGAGCAAGCGCAGAAAATCCACCAGCGCCGATGCGAGCGCAGGGAGGAGGAAATCACTCAGAAATGATATTGTTATTGTTACTATAGTTTTCCGTCCGAGGGAAGATATCCGCCGACGGATTATCTGCCACCGCTCGAGCGCAGGATTTTCCCTCGCCATATAGTGACGGAGGTGTTTCCTGCGATCGGGTGCAGATGCTCCGCCGACGGATTTCTGCGCTCGAGCGCAGTAAATTTTCCCTCTGTATATAGTGACGGGATTGTTTCTGCGTCAAGCGCAGACGCTCCGCGACGGTTTTCTGCGCGCGAGCGCAGGATTTTCCATCACTATATAGTGACGGAGGTTTTTCCTGCGCTCGGGCGCAGACGCTCCGCTGACGGATTCTCTGCGCTCGAGAGCCAGACCAGAATATTTCCCTCGCTATATAGTGACGGAATTTTGTCCTGCGCTCGGGCGCAGACGCTCCGCCGACGGAGTTTCTGCGCTCGGCGAGGACCTCCCACTAGGATGTTCTGCGGAGGGGCGCATAAGCTCCAGTAGTGGATCAAGTACATTCCATGCTCATATCGCACCACATTTTGCTCAAATTGCCCTTCCAAGACCTGATCTGTCATAGTTGATCGCATTTTATAAGTGAAGTTAAACTTATAAGATTCGTTTTTTTATGGGTGTAACCTTTGGCAAGTAAACCGTTTTCACACAGTTATGACAGGAAAAGAAAAATGACCGTATATGATCCTTAACCCCATGAATCTATATACATGTTATGGGCAATGCATTTATATAGAGTGAAATTTTAAGAGGGATGACCAAAGACAATCCGACCCTTCCACCCCACCCTCTGACCAAATTATGTTTGGGAAATCCAAAAGCCCCAAAATCGAGCAGGTCATGTTCCTGTCCCACGAAATTCAGCATCAAATATTTGAGGTCTAGCTCTCTTCAACCCTATCATCATTCTTACCAAGTGAGCTGATGGCTCATAACAATCACTTAGTTCCACTGTGACCAATCGGCGATAGAGGCAACGGCTGGTATTCTGAAAGGAGTCTAACTTTAGACCTGGGTTAAACCAGGGTTAGTCCTATACAAGTGGACCTTTTTGTTCCTTTCAACATACTCTAAAATGTGCTTGCATGTGTGCGAAAAAATTCTTCATTGGATGGCGGTTTTCGCACCCATTACATTTAACTTCACAGCATTTGAAGAGGAAAAAGGTTCCCACCATGTAGGACTAACCATGGTTAAACACAGGTCTTTCTAAAATTGAATCTCCCGTTCAGAATACCAGCCAAGTATGGTTTAATTAATTACCTGATTAAAGCAAGATACTGTGGAACGCCAAGGACGGAATCAAACTGACCACAGCAACTCCCACTAGCCCAAGCACGCAGCAGCCAACACAGTGCCCTGTCCGATGATTGCAGACCAGCTGACCACCTGAGACTTAAAAACTCTGTGTTGGGCTAGTGTTTATTCACAGAAAGATGACGATCCGTGAAAGGATGAAATTCAACTGTTTTTTTTCTATCTTCTTTTTGCAATGGTTGCCATCATTATATATTCAATGTTCTATTTAAACATTAACAAAAATCAGTAAATAAACAAGGTTAGCTTTGGAAGTACTGGCATCCATTTTGCTAGTGGTAGAAAAAGGATGCCTTTATCTTTAAATCACCAAATGTTTTAATTAAAATCTGTGATTAAAAACATTTTGCAGATACCATATCATGAAGACCAAACCCTTTCTATCCAAAAAATAATTTACCTGTATCTTAGTTGCCATCTTGTTGTACTTAACCAGCCTGTTTCCATCATCTCCAACTCTTGTCCTGTCCTTCTCCCTCTCTTTCTCCTGCATCTTTACGCCCGATTCCCATCTCCATTGGATATAGCTAACAAATTGGAAAAATAACAATGATTGTATCTCAGAAAGGAATTCTGTGACATTAACTCCCTCTCAGCGATAGTACAGGAATAAAATTATATTAACTCTGTGCCCCAATATTGAAAATGCAGCATTCTGATTTGGTCAGTTACTGCCCATTATTCTGCAATATGGGTCGCAATGCATTTTCTATTAAAATGAAGCTTTGTTTTGGGTAATAATAGAATAGTTATAAAGGGTTTGCAAGTGTCATATGGGATCATAATGTATCCCGGCCAGAAAAACTTTCAAAATAATGGCTCGGCGAGACATCGCCATTATTTAGTTTTTCTGACCTCGGACACATTATTCGCCCACAACTGACACTGGAAACCCTTTATTTTTTATTCTTAATTTCAAATGCACGGAAGGTGCTCAAAGCCATTGCAATTTCCTATAAGGTTAGGTCCAAGAACAGTGGTGGTGACTGGTGGGGGGGGGATGAAGGGAAATTTCCCTCCTCCCTAAAAAAGTGTTTCTTGCCCCCCACCCCACCGAAAGAAAAAAAAAAAAATGAGGGGATTTTTGGCAAAATTGAGCGATTGGGGGGAAAATCCCATTTTGGCAAAAAATCAGTGATTTGGGCCAACATTGGTTAAATTTAAAAGTGGTCAAAGTTGTGATATTTTGACCCCAGAATTTCACTTTTGCATCCCAAAAATTTTACTTCCCCCCCAGAAAAAGACAGGGGGGTCGGGTGCCTGGACTTGCGCCAACTGGGTAAGATGTTTTTGTCCATGCAGCCATCATCTTCCTTACACTTCCAACACATACCCGCCAATTCTTCATGGTGTCCACACAGCTACGGACCGAGAGACATGGAGTACCTACCACTAGACGACACTCGCCGGGCAGGATTCCGTGTATTTTTTGCTGCATAGACGGATTATGTACAACAGGCAGCTGTCTGCACCCGTTGTGGAGTAGTGCTGGCTTCAAGGCTCTCTCAGCGGCGCGCGGTATTCTCATGAGCCAATTTTGTGATTTTTGATATTTTTTCATATATTTGAATTTTTATTCATCGTGCGCGGGAATATAGGGGTTTTTGATGATGCCCGATTTGAATTTGTAATGATTTCCTAAAAAACAACAAAACATTAAAAAAAGCAAAAAACTAAAAAATTAAAATTTCAGAAATTTTTCTATCCACTCTCAAAATGGCTCGTGGAATCACGGGGGTAGCTACGTGGTTAGCTGCCGTTCGTGTATACTCCGGACTTGGTTACTCAACATTCCACCTTCTCTCCACCTAGTGGGCAACTACAGGGTAGCCATTGGGTAGCTACAGCAGAAGTAGCCAATATTTTATACCTAATATTGGTACTTTGTAAGCCCTATTTTGCAGCTACCGCCTCGCAATTAACCCAGTGTGTACTGCAGTAGCTGCGCGGTAGACATGGTGTAGCTGCGTTATAGGCTACCACGTGAGCAAGAATCCGGCCGTCGTACCTTGTATACCACGCAGCAAGCAATGCTGCGGTTGGACCAATTAAACACTGCGTCGAGGGATACGATGACACTCTGATTCACACATACACAAGCAGTGTTCAATTTTGTCCAACAGATATTAATCAAATTAGTTTGGCCATATTTCAACCTTCTTCTTTGCATATCTAGGGGCGTCATTGGTAATGGCTTTGTGGTGGTTGTCAGCCGAGAGTAAAGCTGATCCGGGGGCGCCATGTATCTATGTACGGACGCTCCTAACATGGCCCCAAACCAGCAACATCTATCTTCTTTATAATAATCTATTACAAGTATCCCAGTTAGATAATGATGCAAAATAAAACCAGCATTGAAAATATTCAAAATGTCCATTGAATTAAACTTTAGAATGCAAATGGCAAAATGTGCGCCCGCAGGCAGGAGTGCCCATCTCTTGTCTTTGGCATTTGGGCCAGACTCCCTCATATAATGTTGCTGTGTGGGGGGGGGGTTCGCCACTCCGCCCGCCCACAGCGAGTCGTTCTGGTTTTGCATTCCCAGCCATTGCCGGTACCATTATACTCCTGGGTGGGAGAGAAAGCAAGCGAGGGGGTGGAAAGTGCCTTGCCCAAAGTGCACAACACATTACCGACAGCGGGCTCGAAACCCACAACCTTATGCTTATGAGGCGAACGCTGATCCACTGCAACACATGTGCCCTCCACTTTAGATCCCTTCCACAATTTACCGCCCAACCCCAGTTTTGTCTGTACTTGAGTATGCATCATTTTAAAAGACCCATGGAGCTGAATACAGTAGGTATGCTAAAGAAATCCAGGCATTCTACTATCTCAGGGTTTGGAGCACAGTTGACCTCAATGTTTGGGGATGAAATGTGGACATTTTGATGAGAATGGAAGATTCGCCTGAGAAAACTTCCAGACATTTACACAAGGCAACAACTCCTCCAAGGCCTATTATTGGAGAGCAGAACCAGGCCTCTGACTGTGTGTTATGGCAAGACCTCAAAGAAGCTGAAAGGTGTTATACTCTAACTGTTCAAATTTTAGTTTGAAAAAAATAAAATGCTTTCCAATGGAGACGAGACCTGTATCCGGCACCCAGGGGGTTTGGTTTGTGTTGTTTCTTTTTCCCAACCAATTTGCTGAGTGTCACTGAGGGGACTTATATGCCAAATTTAAGTGATACATACAACATGCTTAAATCTTAGGCATGCGGCTGTTGAGTGCACTCGACACATGCATTATTTTGGTCATATTTTTTTGGGGGGGTCAAAAACATTTCAAAATTATTCATGCGTATCAAATAGCTAAATGTATTGAAAGGTCCACAAACAAAGACCTACTAGCGTCTTTGTTTTTTTTTGGATGGTTCCCCAAAAGACCTGGCAAATATTGGGGAACAGTTCTCAAAGGGTCAAGGACTAGAATATAACTTATACACAATTGCCCGGCACAGAGAGAGGTATACTTTAATCAACCACTACCAACATGCCATGTTTCATGAAAAAATTGTTCATGCTCTCTCCAAAGATTGACCTTTTCTACCTTTTGTTTTAGCCAATCAGAACAAATATGCAAATGAGATACGTAACATTCGCATTTTGTAATGACAAAGTAATGACATGGGTAATACTTGTATCCACCATACCGACGTACCAAGTTTCATGACAATCAGTCATTGTGTTCTGGTTGGAGAAGTGAAGGTTAACCTTTTTGGTTGGTGAGAAACATTCCGTCATGTAAGTGCAACAAGGTCATAAGTGCAATAGCTGCCATGCGACACATCTGTGTGCTGCCATGTATTATGATACCCGGTACTCTATTTATCTTTTCTCGAATCAGTGATACAGTCGCCTGAAGAACCATTTTAAGAGTCACTGATCAAAGACTTGGCATAATAGTATGGGTGATGGGAATTTCTGACAAATGGCAGCTATTACACTTTGACCTTGTTGCACTTACATGGCAATACATCCAGTTGGCACAAAAAGTAAAAAAAAAAAAAAAAAAAAAGCCATGTGACACATCTGTGTACTGCCATGTGACACATCTGTGTACTGCCATGTGACACATCTGTGTACTGCCATGTGACACATCTGTGTACTGCCATGTGTCACATCTGTGTGCTGCCATGTGACACATCTGTGTGCTGCCATGTGACACATCTGTGTACTGCCATGTGACACATCTGTGTGCTGCCATGTATTAGGATACTCTTATTTATCTTTTCTCGAATCAGTGATACAGTCGCCTGAAGAACCATTTTAAGAGTCACTGATCAAAGACTTGGCATAATAGTATGTTTGATGGGAATTTCTGACAAATGGCAGCTATTACACTTTGACCTTGTTGCACTTACATGGCAATACATCCAGTTGGCACAAAAAGTATCTCGGCATGTTTTTCTATCAGTATTTTGCCAAAGTCCGATATTTTTGAAAGTTTTCAAGATATACATTTTGTTGCCTAGGTCTTGCTCTTTCATTTAACACCTTATTTGTTAAAAATGCTTGCAAAATGGCTGATATAGAATGCATGAAAGTTGTAAAACTCCAAAACAAAAGTTGCAGTTTTTGGAGTTTTCAATGGGCATTGCAGTGTACTGTGACACGAACACGCTGGCCACAATCAATATTGCAAGTAGGTTTTCTCGCTCATTCAGTTGGAAACCCTCTTTGTGTAAAATCAATACACACGTAATATTGCGTTGTACCACACAGCGACCATTGAAAAATAAAAAACTGCAACTTTTTGGTTTGGGGGTTTTACGTCTTTCAGGCATTCTATTTCAGCCATTTTTGCATGTTTTTTTACAAGTGAGATGTTAAATGAAAGGGTAAGACCTAGACAACAAAATGTCAATTTTTGAAAACTTTCAAAATTATCGGGCTTTGGCACAATACTGATCGAAAACTATGTCAAGATACTTTTTGTACCAACTGTACATCCAGATTGTGTGATAATGGAAATCTAAGTGGTTCTCACAGATATTACCAATGGCCCACAAAAAAGCACAATACCTAAAGAGTAAAAATACATCCCGGTCATCTGCCGTCACGGTTTGTGAATGGGGCCAAAGGTCACATGAGGTCACCAAGGTCACATGAGGTCATCAACATGTCACCCCACCCGCCCCCTCCTTTCTACCAAGTTACATCATCGTAGCCTTTACGGAACTCATATGGCATGCAATATATTACGGGTTAAAATTTTGACCACAGACACACACACACAGACATACCACCAGAGTAATCCCTATGTGCCTTCTGCAATTCTTGCACACGACACGACAACAAAGCAACATGTTTGAATTGGTTCGTCATTCTTACCATATACTGTATATCCCACTGACTTGGCGGAGAGGGTCCTTGATGTATTCCAATCATGCGTAGACACCGTCCCATGTTATACAGACACTGGAATGGCGAGAATAAATAAGAGATAGTAGAAAAAATGACAAAAAGAAAAACTCATGCTAACCAGCCTGCGATTGGGTTACTTTCAAATTGTGAATCGGAGCAGAAAATTCAAACAAGTACATTCTTTGATCATCACTGTTGAGTCAAGATGACTGAAACCTTACAAACAGGCGTCACTTGTCAGGGTGGGGGGGAAAAAGTTCCCAGTTTTTGAGGCAGATTTTTCCAGTTGGAAGTGAAAATCCCAGTGAGCAGGCAAAAATGGCTACTTACATGAAGTTTCAAGCTTTTTCTTCCCAGTCAGCGGGATCCTAAATAAATAATCGGATAAGGACCTCGGTCAACGAGTGGATGCAGAACACTGGCACACTGACCTGCATGAATCCGTTACTTATGGATTGCCGGTCGTACGTGGCCGCGGTTCCGCTACGCATTCCCGAATGTTTAATTATTACGTCATACTGCATAAATAATCATGTTACTTATCGTAACATGGTGGACGTATTACTATGGTCAAATAATATTAATCCTGAAAAAGAAAAAGCTAAAAATTTTAATTTTTAACATGTTGAAAGTGAAATTTTTTTTCTAAATGTATTAAAAAGGCCATCAAAATTTGGGTTGGATTTTATTCCGTTTTATGTAAAATTACGATATAGTCCTACATTATGCATTTACACTCTCCACTTAAGTGGTTATTGAATAATTTTTCAACGCGGTGATGATTAAACATTTTTGGCTTTGTTGTCAGTTCAAGATTCATCTCCTTGATTTTACTATGCCTGCGAATTGTCTATGGGCATTGTACACAGTTTCACCTCCGCCTGGTCAACCGCTGAAGGGGGCAGCCTTCCCCTGGGGCACCCCCCGCCTGTTACGCTACTCTGTTTACAAAGTATAATACCGGCACGCATATCAAAGAGGCTGCCTAAAGACATTATTAAAAAGATACATAATTTTACCTTGGCCTTTCATGGTACCTAGCTCCGGCATATATGAGCACTTTCCCCAGTTGTACCAGAGCAGACGTCACAAGCGTATCTACAACTTCTTGCCACTCTTTGTCCACATTGGTCAACCTGGTGTTGTTGATATAAAGTTTCTCAGACCAGCTGGCAACAAAAAGGAAGTCACAGTTCTCTGTTATTTGATAAAAGTTCTGCGATACCTGTATTGTGAATAACCTGATTTGATATTTAACTTGCACATGCATCAAACTTGGATTCAAAACAATAGATTTAGCTATTTTTTTTGTTGTCCCCACCCCCAAAATGCATAAGACAAAAGTTTACCCACATTTAATTTTTATAATTTTAATCTATGTGGCATTAATTCTATTAGAATT
>JAMKCH010015202.1:0-19983 GCA_023653785.1 Ophioderma brevispina | reverse complement strand
AGCATCCTTATTAGAGTGTTGTGTGGTGTCATGGCTGCAATGATGTTATGCTTTCTGAAATTTTGTTTTCCTGATAGTCCTTCGACATATGGTATGACTACCATCCCCTTGCTTTCTAATCTGTCGAATGTATTTTTTCTTTGTCATCTTCATTTTCAAATTTCTTTCTTCCCTTTCCAATTATTTATACTACAACTTTACAAATGCATGCATGTACTCCATGATTTCTGATATTGTTTATTTTCTGGGGCAAAGGTTCTGTACATAACATGCTTGCAGGGGTGTAAAAAATGAAAAGTTTCCCGGGAATGAAATGGCTGCGAAGCCGCGGCGGGAGGGGGGGTGTCTGAGGGGGGATGTGCCCCCTTAGAAGTTGGAGATTTTTGCAAAATCACAGAGTAATCGGTGCTATTTGGTGCAACATTTTTACACTTTTTGAGCGTATAAGAAGCTTAACATTTTCTGGTTAGAGGCCACAAAAGTACCGTAGTTTTATTCCAGAATTCCAGTAAAATCGTCGCGAACCATATTCACCTATAAGGTTCGCACTCAACATTTGCGAGAACCAAAGCAGGTTCACAAAGTGTTTTCAAGTGCTAAAAACAAAAGTTGTATTTTACTTTACCTACTCCAACTAACACAAGTTTTCTAGTGCCTTCCAACTCCCTTTGACAATGTTTGACACTGGCAGCTTTGGTCAATTTTAATTACAAATCGATACAAAGCTTTTTTTCGGCCGCATCCTAATAAATTATATGGACTTCTCATTATTTCTCAGGGATGAAAACATTTCACTATTTTAATCGCATATGAATTAAAATCAAAAGAGGCCTAGTAAAATGAGCAAAAGTACAAGAGATAAGGTAAATTGAAAAATAACAAAATGATTGTCGCAAGCTAAAACTTTAAATTACCTGTCAGCATTTAAAGAAGCTAACAAAACCCCTTCGTCCTTTATTCAATGCCTAGTCGGCGGCAATCACAAAGCAATGCAAACCGAATGAGGTCAGTGGGCGTGAAATCCACAACAAAACAAACGCAATGTTCTCTTTGAATTTCTTATTGGACATGGAATACAGACGAGTCAGTTTTATTTGCTGAGAACGATAACCTGTTCGTATCCTCCGAGTAAATACTGGTCCACTGTGCACTTGTGCAACCATCTACAATTTTCTACCTCTATGACTCAAAGTATGACTTCCGAACAGAATGTAACCAAAGCAGAAAAGCACGTGGACACCATTTTCCCAAGAGTAGAGATCAGTGGGGATTCCCCAGGGCCAGGGTTTCCCGTTTTGCTTGGCAAGGATTTCCAACCGCGTGCATTGAAGTTGTTGTTTTTTCTTGGTATTTTGCCTCCAAATTTTGACTCCTTACTCTGACTTTATTATGAAAAATTATATCTATATATATTTTAAGGTTATTTTAAGTTTTTAAATGATGTTTGTTTACACTTAGTGTTATTAATTAGTTTTAATAGTTAATGATCTTGACAGAGGTTGAAGTGAAACCTGTCAATCATCTAAATGTTTTTCTGATGTTTGCCGCTCTGTTTACATTACATCGATCTCTAAGGAGGAAGCAGGCACTGCAACCATGGCAACGAGCTTGATCACTGCGTCGGAACGTCAACAAAAGGATAATACAAGTAGGATTTCCAAGTAGAATATACAGCGTTGTGTTTGTATATTATATAAATAAATTGGTTAAATTCACAGTCAAGTTATAGTGAATGAGCCTTGGGATTTCCCACGAGTAGTCTAAGTTTCCCGGGAATGAGATTACCAAATTACCCACTTTTTCCCGCTGTGCATGCTTGTGCTCTTAACTCAATTTGAATATCTGTAACTTTTTTCAACTTTATTTTTCCACTTGTAATATATTTTTGATGAAGTGGTATTTCTCATTTCATCTGCACAGAATGTCTATGCTATATGCATCAGGACCAACTTCTATCCAGTGGGAATCCCCAAGACTCTGCTAAACTTTTATTGACAAGGTACTTTAATAAAGAATGAAAATAATATAAACTAACTCACATTATCAGACTTCAATGATGCTAGTGCCATAACCACTTGTCACCATGCAAAGAACCAGTCACAGTATGGACTGCAAAATAATTACAATACATTAAACCCTTATGCCCCATGTGTTTCTAGCCTATCTCAGGAGAGGGAGTAAAGCAAAAGGGTAGAGGGGAAAGAGAAAAGTCAGAAACTCTGGTTGGTCTTGAGTTTATGAAAAAAGTGCCGTTATTAATCTTACGTCCCATGTTTTCTAGCTATCTCCCAGGGAGGGAGTGAAGGAAAAGGAAGAGGGGAAAAGAAAAAGTCAAGAAAACTCTGGTTGGTCTTGAGTGCATGGAAAAAAGTGCTGATTTATTAGCCTACGCCCCATGTGTTTTAGTCTATCTCCCGGGAGGAGTGAAGGAATAAGGGAAGAGGAAAGAGGAAAAAGTAAAAACTCTGGTTGGTCTTGAACCAGGGGCTCTCATGACCGGGGATCTCACATTATGGCGGGTCGCTGGAACGACCGCGATTTTGTGCCCATATGTGATCTTCATTTGATGACGTCATTGCTGTATCCAGGACGTGGGTCCCAATTTTTTTTTTTCCTCACTCAGTGCATTGGAGTTTTTGGGTGTTTGGGGGCGTTAGGGTAATAAAAGCTGGTAAACGCCTTTCATAAGCCTGTTGCCAATATATAGTATTGGGAATGGAAATCCCAATGGTGGTTGGGAATTAGGGTCATGTGATCAAGTTCAAACCGATTGAGTTCGGTTCAGGAAACAGTGAGTTAATGAAGTAAAAAAGTATATTGGATTTTGGCCAATTAGGTCAAATTCTTCAGTGGCAATAACTATGAATAATTTGAGCAATGACAGGCCACGGCCTGAGCCTGTCCCCAGGACCCCAATTTAACCGGAAGTGGTCAAAATAGTGGTTAACTGAGGAAAGCTAATATTTTTCTCATTTACCTGTGAAGTCTCGGCAGAAATGATGTGGGTTGGAGGTTATGCGTGAACGTACCCACTTTGGTCGACCATATTAGTCTAACGCAGTATTCTATGGGCCTTTCAAAAAAAATGTTTTTGCTCTTATATCAAAATGGATTGAATATTGGTTGTGAAAACTTTACAGATGGAGATGGGGTATGATGTCAAGGTCGTCCAAAAGAGGATAGATTTTATGAAGAAATCAGGCCATCCCCCTTTAAAAAAACAACCTTACACTAGTGGTGTTAGAAATAACAGGATGTCTAAAATTAAGACTTCTTGTAATTTCTTTTTGAAACAAATACAATTTTCCCAGAGAGTTGTTTTAGAAAAACAGCAGCAAACAAGATGTACACATATTCCATGAAGATGGGAGGGGTAAACAATGAGCTCCAGAAAAATATCATGATTGAAAATAAACAAGGCGAAATCGTATTACACGATGCGTAAAATATGTCCCCGCTGAATGTCGCGATCACTAACACATGCGATGAATGTAAATAAGGCCCACCCCCCTCCAACACCCCACAATCCCACCACTCCGCCAAACACACGCACCCCAATCCCAACACCCCACCAGGCCCCAACACACGAAACACCCCACCCCTGCAACACCCCACCCCCCTTCTTAACACCCCTCACCCCCACCCCAATACCCCAAACCACGGCTCCCTTCCCCAACAACCCTAAACATGCCACCCCCTCCCCAACATCCAGCAACACCTACACCCTCCCCAACACCTCGTAACACCATCACCCCTCCCCAACCACCGTTGCAACACCCTCCCATAGTCCATGCCAACACCCCACCCCTCTCCCCAAAACAGCTTGCAACACAACCCACCCCACCCCCTCCCCCAACACCCCGCAATACCCATCAACCCCCTCCACAACACCGGCAAAACTCTACCCCCAAACCCAAAACCCCGCAACACCCCACCCCTCCCATATGGCATAGTAGTTCATGTAGCGATAGGAATTTTGCCTATCGACGTACCGTGTCAGAGATACAGCAATTACGCATATTTGATAGCTCATTTGCCATATCGAAGCGCAAAATCTCACATACTTTCAAATCGCCAAAAGATGTGCCCCATGATAGGCTTTCATGCAGCGCATTAATTTTGAGGGATCCGATGTACCATTTCAAAAATATAGCAAGTACGGATGATTTTTGCATATAAATTAGCTAATTCATACTCAATTTGCCCGAAATATGACCCAAAAACCTAATCAGGTCGAGAACTCTTCAGCCCGCTTCCTTCCACCAAGTTACACCATTATATGCCTTACGGAACTCCAGAAAACTTGTACACAGACCTTGCAGGAAAATTTTCTTAAATTATGCAAATAGATACTTAATTAGCATATTTTGCGCCCAAATTCTAATCAGGTCGAGAACTCATCAACCCGCTTCGTTCCACCAAGTTACATCATTGTCGCCCTTACGGAACTCCAGATAAATCGTATACAACATGGGTTAACATTTTTATCACGGACGGATGAACGGACAGACGCTGCTCATTTCATAGTCCCCGTTCCGAACTTGTTCGGCGGGGACAACAAGCTACAATACTTACATTTTCTAAGTCCTTCGCAATTTGCACTTGACTGCCACTCACTTTTAGCAGAACATGGTGACTTGGGTTCAACTTGAGAATGAACTCTGACCTTTGACATGATGATGGGTAGAGTGCTGATACTACTGCCCCTTGGCTGGTTGTCAGGCCAAGTGTCTGTTGAAGAGAGAATGTACATGGTCATTACATGCCAGGAAAGGAACTTCCAAGAGTTAAAAATTCAAATCAACAATAATTTTCAACTATACTTATCAGATGGCTGACTTTTCTTCCCCCTTCTCATTCAAAAAAGTTTTCATTCAAATTTGATAAAATCTTATAAATTTAAATATTTGTATTACACTTTTTAATTCTCACAGGGCGATAAGAATTTGTGTATCTTTTTTAAATTGACTTTATTCAAAATGTTCAGTTACATCTCCAGATATTCCTAAAAATAGTACAGCTTTAGGATCCAGAACTATATCCACCTATCTTGTGTAATAATTATTTCAAATATTCAAAGCCATTTTTTCTGGAAATTGGAAAAGCACATATTGCACTTACCGTTAATGGCATAGCAGAAAATATACTGGCACCTTTGACAGGGGCATGCTGCAATGAGTTGGTGAGTTGATCTATACAAACGATGTGATGACAAGAAACTATTGTACAACTAGATTCCTGTGTAGCCCAAGCAGCTGGCAAAGCCATCTAGAAAATATGAAAATCAATGCATAACTGCAGCAAGTTAGTGAGTTCATCCGAGATAATTTGTTTCCATGTGGAAAAAGGTTCACATAGCACTAAAGCAGGGGTTTTCAACTGGCAGCCTACGGACTAAATACGGCTCACCAACTGTTGCCATTTGGCGTACTAACCAGCTCAAAGCATACAGAAAAGAAATGAACCTATTGGTGTGCATAAAAACATACAGCCCTTTTCTCTTGAATAGCCTGCAATTAACCAGTATTTCATTTACCCGGGAATATTACCGGTACAGCAAAGGACGGACCGTTTTCCTATTGAAAGTGGTTTACTGGTAAAAACAAGTACAACTGTGCTCCGATCAACATGACTTTTCATTTACTAAGGAAAGGTCAAACAAGGCCAACTGCTACACATTGTGGGTCCTCACCGTATTGGCCTTTAAACATTTTTTTAAAAGTTTTCAATTTTCATAATTGAAAAAGAAAAGCGATACAATATTAAATCAGCTGCAACTGCTGGGACAGCTGCGAATATAAGAAACCAAAAAAGTAATGCGTGGATGGATTACGTGGTTGTAGTGACTCCTGCTTGTTCACCGGCAAATAGTCAAAGTGAGCTTTCTATCGACGTTCACCGGTAAACTTCACCAGCAACTTTTCTTCTTTGCAAAGGAAAATTTTCCCTGATGGTTTTAACACGTAAATAGCAGTGGGGTCATTTTCTATCGAAAGGCCATTCCCTGTTTACCGCCACCTTATCGGTAAATGAGTGCAAAAGAAAACACCCGTAGTTGAGAAACCCTGAACAAAGGGATGCAATTCTGCTATTCTACACAATCTCTTTCAGGGGCATAGCCAAGAACTATTTGTTTGCAGTTGTTGTTTTTGTACATAGGTATCTGATATACTGACCTGATTGGTGACAGACTCATCCCCTGTATGGTAAGTAGCCACACTGACATGCGAGTGGTTCACTACACCCATACTATGCAAACTAGCTTCCTCTGCCTGCAACCACCTGTAATTGGCTGTTTCACTGAAATGAATTAAGGAATTGTGTTAGAAGTTTTACTTACGTTTACGTCAAAAATTGAAGCAAAATGGCCAGTTTTTCATAAAATTATTTTTTCTTTCGTCTCAGTAAGAAAAAAATGAATCAGATTCTCAAATGTTCTAGTATGTAGAGTGGCTTAATGTTTTTCTCAAAATAGCAAATGAGCTCATCAACATTTCATATCCTGTCCACATGTTATTTATCACTGTCATGAGTAATTCAATTAAGTTATAGACGTGATGATCGACTTTGTTTGCACCATCCACCCACCCATCCACAAACAGTAAAGGCATGTTGCATCATCCTTTCATTGTCTGAACAAAACATCACGCAGGCCCAACACTTATGACAACAACTGCTATATAACCAGGATGCCAGAGTAGTATCCCTGTTTAAAAATAGGCAAAATTCATGATGCAATACCTGCTTATAGGCTTTAACAAGGTCATTAAAACTGCATGTTTATAGGCACCCTCTATGCACCAATTTCATTAGAAGTCTGGGGTGGAAGTTACCATTTATGAAAAATCTTAGGAGGGTAGCTAGTTGAAAATAAATTAATACAAATCAACTATCATAAACTGTTGTCAATCTTGAATTATTTTTCTGCATGAGTTTGTGCTGTCATATAAATGAGACTTTCAAAAAGCTTTTGACAACATGGCTTTTGTATTTTCTCACCTATTAGGCAAGGTTTGTGTGCAGAGCTGTTACCCATCCATCTTGGCATTGTTGGATATACAGTGTACCCAATCAGTAAACCAGATACATGGAGCCATATCACCCGCAGGCAAGTGTGCAGATACTCTGTGAAAACAATTATTTAATTAAACAGACAAAATACAAAGAAATGTTAATGGGTAACCAACCAGATGTGATAAAAAAACACATGTCAGTAATTAGGGATACACAAGTCGTACAAGAAAGAAAGGCTAGAGGACCAAAGACATTTCGATCTGCTAAACAGTCCTACTAACGCTTGTGGATTTAAAATGGAATTTAAAGTAAGGGTCTTTGATTGTGGTAAAGAATAGGATTTTTGTGGGCACATGACCTTATTATAAAGTCTAATTTTTCAAAAAAACTGGTGCATTGTGGGATTGACTCAATATACATTCTGGGTAAACAAAAACCTAGGATTACAAAGTTTAAATGACGAGTTTACTAAAAGCCAATACAAAAATACTTGGCTTCACATTTGTTTTATTTCTCCAGACCCAAATCTTCATTACCACCACTCACCCCACCCCACACTCACTCCACCTCTACCCACAAAACATGCACGCACGCACACATGAATTCACGCAAACACACATATGCACGTGCACACACACTTACACACATTTTTGTATGACCTGTACTTCTGAGGACTTCAAAGAAACTGCGCCCTCGGTCATAAAACCAAACACAGAATAAATCCCATTGTTATACCTCCGAAGACCTTTGTTATCAATTTCTTTTGTGTTAGGTCCTCGGAAGTATATGTCATACAAGCACACTGTCACACACACACACACACACATACAAAAAACACTCAGAGATGTAATAGAGTGTAGTCCCATTTCCTGAAAATCCAAAATTTGAGCCGACGGCAAGGACAAATTTTTAGTATAGCATTCGGTGAAGCTCCAGGGAATGTATTTTCTTATGAGATTTTAGGGTACAAGACCCCCTTTCTAAAATAAATTGGTACTTAAAACTTGGCTTTTGAAATTGATGCAGCTCTACTTTTATCAATAACACTTTGATCTCAGAAATTGAAAAAAAAATTGTTTACATTTCCACAATTTTGTTTTTTATTTTTATGGCCAGAAATCCAAAAATTTCCAGAAAAGTAAACATACACACACAAACATCCACTCACAGACAGACAGACAGACAGACAGACAGACAGACAGACAGACAGACAGACAGACAGACAGACAGACATAGACTTGCCACACAGGCTGACAGAGATACCTATAATATATATATGCACAAAATACACTTCACAATGTATTTTGTGACATTTTCCACCTGGAATTCAAATATGTAGTGAAATGTAATTTCTGAACCTAGCTGCTCAAGTATATTGAAACTAAATGCAGCCCATCATTACCCTTCTTGTGATGCAGCTTGGGTAGTTGTTGGCATCTCCCATCTCAAGTACCCTGTAGATGGATCCCAGCTTCTAAGGACTCTTCCACCTCCTGACAATGTAATCAAATCTGTCAAGAAATAAACAATCCACACCTTATTAATTTCGTTCAGAATTATTTATGGGTCTTGGTCATAGACCCTGATCACACTATAAAATTGCTTAATTCAATCAAGTTTATTTATTTTCCATCAAAAGCACAAGATATATACACATAATTTAAAATTCAATAAAGATTAGTCTTGATAAGTTAAAGAGACATGAGGAGATTTCCAGAAAGAAACGCCCCCAATTTTTTTCGAACACGGTTTTTTTGCATATTTGGAATGCTTCCCAATGTATTAGATCACACCTGAAGTGAATAAGCCGAATACGCCATCTTTATGTAATAATATGACGATTTAGTACTTTCTGTCGTGCACAAGAGAAAGTCAAAGCACGGTGTTCTATGGGGCCAATTATGATAGTCAGGCAAGTTCAAAACAAGATATGTTGTTTTCTTTTGCACTTGTTTGTCCAATAAACCTTTGGAACGTTCTTGGTAGGGGGGTCTACAATCGATCCTGTGCAATTTGAGAGAAATTTGTATCCTAAACAAATCTTCTCCTGTCACTTTAATAAAGCACCACTAATTATTTCATTAAACATTGTTATTTTAACATAAATTAACTTTTAAACTGCAAAATATAATTTTTTATCACAACATTGGAGAAATAATGCATTCTTATATCAATGCACACATAGCACAACTAAGTTTTTAATTGGCCATCAAAAATGGGCCAACCTTGTATTAAGAGATTAGAGCAAAGCGGATTTCACCTCCGGGCCAACCATGGCATATGTCTTTCTATCATTACCATTGTAGAACTTAAAGGTGCAACAAGAGATTTTGAGGCACCCAAATATTTTGTTATAATAGTAATTTCATATAGATTAGACACTCAACAGATTTCTTACCTTGTATTTCGCTACAGAAATGTCTTAAAAGAGAGAGAAAGGTGATTCTGATTTGCTTATATTTCAATGTAAAACATAGGCTGAATTTCGTATTTGCTCCTATACGAAATTAGAAAATTTCACAATTTTTGTACCAAAGAAACATTTCTTCAGCTTAATCCTTTCAGATGGGGATATTTTTTATGGAAAGCTTTACATCAGGGCAACAATCAGTACTTCAATTTTTTTAGGGAAACCTGATATGTGAAATCTCTCATTGCACCTTTAAGATATGATCGCGTACACACTAGCAGAAAACTAATCAAAACAACTCTCTTAAATGAAAAAGCCAATTTGCTTTGTTAAGTTAACTTATTTTAATTTGCATCAAAATAAGTGAAACACATACATGTTTTTCATCCCAATTTTTTTATCTTTGTTCACGCTTCATCAAAATAAGCAATTTTGCTACACGTAATGTGTACAGGGTCTTACACTGTCTATATTTTAATTCTCTGTGAGATGGATGCAATTTATTAGTTCAATTACATACAACTATATTGCAGCTATTTTTTTTACAAATCTAGTTTGTTTTGAAGGGTATTGATTCAAATTCTCACCTTCACTGTTGTAGAGCAAAGCGTCTATGATTCCTCCAGCACCTCGCTTGAATACTTGCCTCCAGGCAATTTGTCCCGTTCTGGCACTCAACCCTGCTAACACGTTAGCCTCTGTAGCAACAAATATGAACCGTTTACTTGTCCCAGATTCAACATGGCTGAATTTAGCTTTGCCAATGAATTGTTGCTTCCTGTAATTTAAAAAACAAAAATAATTTCGAATATGATTTTCTTATGAAATTTAAAAAAAAGCTTCTGTGTCCCAGTATTGCGTCTACACGTTATCCTTAGTTTTGAAAATAAGGTCACTTCTGAAGGTCAATTTTCTATAAATCCAATTTTTTCCATGTTTGCTAATTTTTAAGTATTTTCTTTCTGCAATTTTTTTTGAGGGAAAAAAGCAAGTCACAATATAGTCGGGGGGTGGGGTCAAAAGAATGAGAAAGCAAAGAACCAAGATCATTTTCATGAAACGCAAGGTAACGTGGAGATCAGCCCACGATAGAACTGACTTTTCTATGGAAGCGTCATAGCAAATAGCAGTAGACGCCACAAGTTTGTTAGCAACACGGTATATTCGCATGTTTGGGGGGCATGTAGAACATGCATGCCATGCGGAAGTGTCCCCTAATGACCTTTTTAACAATAACCCCCATGCCGAGCACAAGTTTTTTGAAGGGTCTTAAGCTGGTTCTTATCTAAGTCCATACCATGCAAAGATTGGGTATCGCACGATATTTTTTTGAAGATTTTTTACTAAACCGGAAAGTTTCCCATTTAGTGACCTTGACCCCCATGTTGAGGACAACTTTGTGGAGGGGTGTCCAAATCTGCTTCATATTGCATGAGTGTGCGTGCCCATCTATCATAAATAAAGTCCAATATGTTTTAAATTTTTTTTCACATTAAGACCGGAATTCCCCTTTATTACCTTTGAAAACCCCCATGTTGACCAATGTTGGTGAAGGGTCTCAACTGTTTTCATAGCATGAGTCAGGGAGGAGGGGGGGGGCGTGACCATGCTACCTTGCAAATGACATATATGAATTTCTGAAGATTTTTCACATTATCCCGAAGTTCCCCTTTAATGACCCTTTGAGCCGCCATGTTGTGAGCACATTAAGTGAAGGGTCTCAAGTCGCTTCATATGCATGAGTCACACGATCATGTTACCTTACGAGGCAAAGATGATTGTTTACTTTTTTGCCCATTAAGACCGGAAGTTCCCTCTTACTGACCTGTTGGACCCCCAGTGTTGACACAATTTTGTGAAGGGTCTCAGCTGTTTCATATGCATGAGTCACGTGACCATGCACCTGCAAATGCCTATATAATTTTTGAGATTTTGCACATTAAGACCGAAGTTCCACTTTAAAATGACCTTTGACCCCCATGTTGAGCTCAACTTTGGTGAAGTGTCTCGAGCTTCTTCATATGCATGAGTCACATGCCCATGCTGACCTTCAAAAGCACAAATGATATTTTTTGAATTTTTTTCACCTTAAGAACCAGAAGTACCCCTTTCGTGACCTTTGACCCCCATGTTGAGCACAACTTTGGTGGAGGCTCTCCAGCTGCTTCATAGCATGAGTTATGTTACCATGCTAACTTACATTTAGCTAATATGAATTTTTGAAGAATTTTCACATTCAGACCGGAAGTGACCCCGGATCACAATTCTTTCTGCACAACCCGAGACACCAACTAATTGTCCGTCACATGACGGAGCCATGTTACCATCACGGATTGTTTGTAGAAGAAGATGCATTGTAAAGAGTTCCGACGAATGCCCCTTTAAATCGTCCACGGGACCGTTCACCCCAATCGGGGACACCCGAGAAGGTCGGGGTCGGGTTCTTCTGACACCTCTGGTGGGCAGACATTTATTCTGGGCAGAAAATGCATTTTAAGAGTTTCCCCACGTACCCCAAAAGGCCAAGGTCAAACCATGTACACCCGGGGGTAGCTTGGTTCTGTTCTCATACCGATTTTGGCTGTACTCGGAGAAGGTTTGGGGGGCAGAAGAAGGTCGAATAAAGGGATAGTGGTTAGCTTACACGTACATAGCCCGGCGAAGCCGGGGCTATGAGACTAAAGTATATAATATCGCCGGGGTTTCCTCAACACCACGACGCAAAACCTGTGCGGAAAAATGTTTTTAAATGCATTCACTTCCGACCTCCTAATGGATATCCCGAGGGAAGCCCTGGTTTAGTATCATGAATATATAATTATTAGAAACAAAAAGCACCTACTGATGTATTATAAAACCCAGTTTGTTTTACAAGTTTTTGGTGTAGAATTGTAATAAGAAAGGCAAATTTTAGTATACTTCATTGCCTTCAATTTCAGTGCCTTTTGCGCCAGTATTGACAACCAAACACCCGTAGTAACAGACATAAACTGCACATCCGTTATAATAAGAATCAGTGAAATTTGGTATGGAGTTGTAGTTAAGGTGAGTAAATGCCAGTTTTTACAAATGCGTGATGGACGCCGTATTACTATATAACCTATACCCGACCACAACCCCATATGGAGTGTCTCTATCAGAGCAACCTCGGACTACCTCGGACTAGATAGTGGTGTCAGAACTACCCATCATTCCCGCCAGAACAGAACTCTTGACACGCGTTAAAGAAAATACATAGTCTGCGCGTTTACCTCAGCATCTCGCGCACTATGCACAACACGTTTACTTTAGAAATTTGGATTATGCTAATTAAATAATGCGCCATTGACCGCCGGTGACCGTCGGTTAACCAGAATTTTGCTTGATGACTCATCATGCTCCGAGAAGTTTTTATGAAGAATCCACAAGGTCATGTTGTATCCTGCGCAGTTGATTACCAAAATTCGTCCATCGTGATAACTACTGATCCGCGCCAAAACAAACGAAAACGGCCACTCTGTTGCAATTTTTGATGAAAAACCTATGCTTTCCCGCATAGAAATTTATGAATTTTAAAAAAAGAAAAAACCTGATACGGATCTCTTCTCATTAAATGTTTCAATTAGGTACAAAATGACATCTATTAGATCGGTAAACTCACGCACATGTACTAACCGTGATAGCAGTTCATTGCATTTTATTATAAGATTTTTCAGAATCTTGGTTTTTAAACAATAAATAACAGAATCTCGCGGTTCTCGGCTTTCCGCTCCGAAAAGCAAAGATCGCTATATAAAGAAGATAAGCGTTGGGCTGCCCTATGCCCTTTACCCTGGCACGTGACCTTGGATCTCATCACATATGAGGATCGCAGTGGTGCACCTATGACAAAAGCTTTAGTTTCCAATTGAACTTCAGTTTTTAATTTAATCACTTTTAACAATGTTTTAGCCCATTTTTCACTTACCTCACATGACCTATGACCTATGCCCTTCATCAACATATGAGGGATCCCATGTGCACATGACAGAAGTTTTGGTTTCCAATTGAAGTCAAACGTTTCAATGTGGGCCTTAAAAAACTTAACAATTGTGACCACACTCCCCACCAGCACCCATACACACGCACAACGGATTGCTATTAAGTGTCCCTGCCACTATTGGGCGGCCCACAATATGCTGGCGCCCACAACAAGTGTACTCATAGTTCTTCCCTAATATTTGTTATATTTGGTGTTTGTTTTTGTAATTTGTTTGTTTATGGATTAAAATGAGGTATATAGTCTATTTTATGGAATTACTTTGAAAAGCGCAATATATTTGGCATTTGACATGCCCTAAATAATCCCATCCGACCCTCATAACCTACGTTCGGAATCGTGACCGCATACCCTGGGTGGCCCCTTAGTTCCCATAGTGGTGGACTGTCACTGACGGGCTGTACAGTATGCCTTGAACAGTCTAATATTGAATCCCAAAACATTATGTGTATCAGTTATGACATTTTAGTGTACCTTCAAATTTACCTTTCAACAACTGACAACAAGGTCACCTCCAATTTTCATATAACACTGTTGCTGCTAACACTCTTCCTACCTTTAGCACCAGTAATATCCAATTTTAAACACAGCTAAAGCTTTCTTAAGCACCTGGCAATACAAATCAGGACTTAGTCACTTGTCAATCTTAAGTAACAAGACTTGAAATTTATTAAATTTCACTTCCTAAAAATTGATGAAGATATTTATGAACTACCTGTTGTGCGACACCTTCTAAGGAAACTTTTTTTTTTTTCTCCAAGGGGAATCAGGTGATATTATCCCATACGGTGACGTATGAGAATGCGAGACAAAAATGTTGTCATATCAGTTACACACTATTGGTTGGCCCGACTCCTCCATTGATTAAGGTCATGGCAATTATGATAATTGCACATAAGGAAGACATGCTCAGCAGGACTAGGTGGCCCCTGGGATTGTTGCCAGCTTGCGGCGTCACCACTGAAAAACATTTGGAACAAGGCCAAGTGGCTGAATTGACTTGGGGACAACACGCTACAATACGAATATTATTCCTAACTTACCTCATCGTTAAGGTTGATTACAGCTCCATAATCGCAGTGCCACCTCCTTTATGAATGCATCCCTTGCTGCCAAAGAAGAAATCGGCGAATTTTTAATTTGACCTTGTCATTTTCTCCAATGGTTAAAAAAACAAAAAATGGCGGCCAAACCAGGTGGTCTTACAGTCACGACTAAAGCACATGTTCATACATGTGACGTTCAGTGACGTGTTTGTATTCGCATTTCAACCGGCAATAGACCGTGATTATGTGTAAATAATGAACTTTGCCTTCTGGCAGAGGGATTCGTTTCTGATCCGTGACCTCCTTCGCCAACCCAAAATAACAGCGCGCCCTAGATCAAATAACTCTGAAGGACATATGGTTTCCAGAAGTTTATGCCATTTTTCAACATGCAACTAATTTAAAACGAAAGATAATGGGACAAAATGAATAGTTAGAAGTCTAATCTCACCCTAGTCCAAGGTTGCTCTGACTAGACACTCCATATTGGGTGGTCGTGTACTAGGTCAGAGCATAAAGTATATAGCTATTGCAGGGTCCATCACGATTTTAAACGGACATTTTACGCACCTTGACTTACAATCCATACCTAATGTCACTGATTCTTATTTCTAACGGATCTGCCGTTCATGTCAGTGTACTTACGAGGATGTTTGGCGTCAATAACTGGTGCAAAATGAAAGAAAATTGAAGGCACTAAAGTATACTAAAATTTGCCATTACCAAAATTCCACATCGAAAACTTGCAGAAACATGTTTTCATAATACCTCAGAATTGCTTTTTTTGATCCTATAATTATTTATTCGTGATAATAACACCCAGGGAGTCGGAATATACTAAATAGGAGGTGGTCGGTAAGTGAAGTATTTTAAAACTTTTTTCCCGACAGGTTTTTCCGTCGGAAAAACCCCGCGATATCTTATATACTCTAATTCGTAGCCCCGGGCTTCGCCCGGGCTACGACGTGTTCGAGCTACTCTCACCCTTGCATGCAGTTTTGAAATTGGGTATAAATTTAGTATTCTGCCACCGCTTAAAATTCGGCACCTTTAACATGCGGTTTATTCCGTTAACGTTGCCGAATTCGTAGCCTGTGGCAGAATACTAAATTCTTTCCTGAAATTGTAATAGGTGGAAATTTATATTGGTATCTAGAGGTTTAAAATACCCACCATTTGATAGAGGGAGTTAACTGCAGCACGTAACATTTTGAATTTTCAAATCGGATCTGCGGTTGCGGAGATATTCCAATTTTAGTACTCGTACATTGAAGCAATTGGGAGACCATTTGTCAAAGGTCAAATCTTTTATTTTTTTTATTTTCTTATGGCACCATCAAATGGCATCTTTATGTACATAATAAATTATATTTTAAAAAATTATACAAGATACAGACTAGAAAATTTCAGCATACCTTCCTGATATAAGCAGCTTTATACATATCATATAAAGAAACATCTACCTTGCGTAATATGAACTAATTTGCATAGGAAATGATTAAAAATGGGTACATTTCATGATTTTTAAGCATTTTTTGTAGAAAATTAACAATATCTCAATCTCTGTACAGGGTAGATACTGCAAAATTGTAGAGAATCACCCTGATACATGTCTCTATGTAATGGTATTGGTTTCTCACTCTCCTTGGCTGCATTTCATACTATTTCAATATTTTTCCTAAAAAATAACAATTCCAAAATGGTGTACTCTAACACGGTAAAGTATTGGATGCATAAAAATTGTCACGTGCGATATAACTCCTAAATGAACTATTAGCTATTTCAGGAATAAGCCCCATCATAAGCACTTTTGATAGACTTAATTTCATATTTTACTGTTTTTTTTTCCCTCCTTCCCCCTCCCCGTCGCCGCACGCAACGCCAAAAAAAATAGGTCTGTAGCCTACATTACATGGGTGTATTTACAAAATCCATGCACCCGTCTCCAAATCCTGATTATGGCCACTGTGAACACTCCTTACTTGAGGTGTGCGTGTGTGTGGGGGGGAGCTCCTTTTCCATCATATATTTTATGTATGGACATGCACATAGTACTTCTTTCAAACGCTTTAGAAAGTGAAAAAAAAGCGTGAAAACCAACATGAAGCGTGCGTCATTTGTTATGACGTCTCGTGTACTCCTAAGGTCAAAATAACCTTTCAAACACAAATCAAGAGCCTTGTGCACCAGTGACATGATTTTCTATAATAAACAGATTTTCCTGATTTGTATTTTGGTTCAGCAAGAATTTGGTTGGTTCCCAAACAATTAACATTACATAAATTACACAAATATTTAAACTATACTTAATTGTAAACAAAATGTCCATTAAATTCTCCACCAGAAGTGTTTGCATTCAACAAGATGATAAGGTCCTCACAGCGAAACTCCAAATGACAGCTGCAAAGTCAACATTTATAATATCATGAAATACTCCTTTAATCTTCTTAGTCCCTGAAGGTACTTTTGTCCATCAATTTCAAGACGACCAGGTTAAATTAAGTCCCTCGACGAATAATAAATCCACAGTATAATCAGGCCAAGATCATCACACACAGATTTCTATCGTCCAAACCAAATTGGAATCTTATTTTGACTCCCAGCACTTTTGTACGGTTAACCATCGACGCCAAAAAAATAAAAATGAAAAACAAAAAAAAAAATTAAAATTACAAATATTTTTTTTTTTTAATTTGATTTTTTTCAATCTTTTGGATTTTTTTTTTTTAATTTTTTTTCCTATTTTTTTTAGAATTTTTTTTTACGAATTTTTTTTTAGAAATTTTTTCATCCGCCGATTTTTTTTTTTCGTTCTTTCGTTGGAATTTTTTAGGATTTTTTTTTTTGGCGTCTCTGGGACGATAAAAAAAAGTTGAAAAAGTAAAATGTTTCGCTATATAAATGGTTGGTGATACAAATGCCGGGAACCAACCACGGGAGGAGAGTTCTGGCCGGAGACGAGTCTCTATTTGGATTTGGCCGTGTATACATGCATCCTACTGTCGCCTTAGACTACCCACACAAATTGGCCGTCTACGTTTTCCTTGCAGAATTGGGGCTACTTGAAGGCAATAGAACACGTCTTTGTCTGCCCTGGAGCAACAATGCCCAGACAAGAACCTGCGGAAAGTGAAGAAGCCTACGTTGTTGAGCCTGTTAAAGCCTACAAAATCTGCTCTGGCTGGATCATATTGAGAACCTACTGTTTTTGGACCGATAAGACGAACCCCAAAAATTATACTAAAATTGGATCATTTTTGGGCTCTTTGTTGTGGATTGGGCTTAGGGAAAACGGGGGGCTTGGCACCCCCCAATTGTTATTGTGGGGGGGCTCGAATTCCATGAGCCCCCCCCCCAATAATTTTAACACTTTTACCAAAACATTTCAAAATTCCAAGCTTTCCCCCTCCACAACCTCCGTGTTCAAGCGTCTAAACACTCCGCCCTTCGCGAAGGCCAAGCGGGTCCCCACTCCTGAAAATTTTCCTAAGCCATGTTCATCACAGAAAAAGTAAAGCGTTTTGTGAATTCTTGTTTGGCCACCCGTTACGTCATTGTCCCCAATCACGAACAAAAGAACTGAATGTCTGAATGTGGCCAAGGTTATTGTCGGTCAGGGGTGGCGTGCTCGATGGCGACTTGCACACCCCCACTGCACCAGCAGTTATCATTACACTGGCTCATAAACCAGGTGTGCAAGACGCCAAATTTTTTCGGGCCCCATCCCAGGCAATGCCTAAATTGTTATACCATACTTCCCCCTTTCTTTTTTTTATATTAGAGAACCGAAATTCAAGGATGCCAATTCCTTTATTTACCAGACCAACACTTTATTTCAAATTCACCCACGGGACACTTAAAAATTTGGAATAATTGAGCTACTTAATGATGTATAACCTCCATTTTGTCATGTAACTCCTAAGCACTTTTTTTTTTTTTGAATAATGAAGCCCCAACATAATGACAATATATAGACCAGCATTTCTCCATAGTACATCTTGTGGCTAATAGTTTCTGTTTAAAGGGGGGTAATATGGCAGGTTTGTTAAATCAACCCGATCTAGAAGATGTGTTTGCATCTATGCAAGCAATATGAGATTTTCACAATCCCGGCGATATTGATACGAGTGTTATACTATTTCATAGTCCCTCTACTGGGAACTAATCTTTATAAAGAAACCTTTCTTGTGTAGTTTACGACTTCGTCCACCAAAAACGGTTTTTTTCCTACTACTTCGACGTCCGAGGGGGGGGGGGTGGGGGGGGGGTTACCCAACCCACCCCGATTTTTTCTAATGACACATCATCTTGTTTGTACTCAGTGTGGAGCTACACATGTCCTTTCTTCAAATAAAGTACAAACATTAACGTTAATGACTTCCATAGTGACGTCATAACTGTGAGTTTAAGGAGGACAATCCTATAGTAATAAATTTAATACAAAATACTCTAAAAAATAAAGAATGGTATACAAATATTTCAGTATTTGCTAATGTAGCACTATTAACATAATTACCATTTTTGGCCATTTTACCCATAGGTATAAGCATGTGGCACCACCAACCACCCCCCCCCACACACACACACACACACACCTTCCGACTTTGACGGAAATAATCGAACCCCCTAGTTGTACCTCCCATTTTTTTCGCTAAAATGATCCACAAAGTAGAACTACAATTAAATAAAGCCATATATTCAATATATTATAGTCCTGTTCGGACCTTTTCAATGGGGGCGGGGGGGGGGGGGGCAGAAGGGGTGCCCGATGCGATGTTCTGACGGGGGAAATTTGGAGCCTTTTCCATAGACACTTTACAAACAGTCAGTTTATTGGGGGCTGCCGGGGAGGGGCAATTGGGCAAGGGTTCTGATCTGGGGAGCACTCGCCCGGCCCCTCCCTGCCACTGCTCCGGTTATACCAAGGATACGCACCTTCCCTGGAACAATCACTGTCTAATTCAACTGGGTACAACATGAGTATGGATCAACAATAACAGTTGTACATTAATACCCGTCTAAAATGGGAATTTCTTTGGGGGCAAAGAAATAGGTTGTAGTACAGTAAAGGATGAGCGAGCGGGTGGTGTATCTATGAACCACTTCGTTTCACACAGACTATGAGAATGAATAAGTGAATTATATTTCATAGGTTAAGCTAGGGGGTCCAATTGTGACGTCAAAGAGGCTTCAATAAAATTGCGCTTCCATTTCATCGCCCAATCCACGACCAAAAACAACCACAAACGATCACATTTTGTGTGACCTTCTAATCTGAGACGAATATTGCGCGAAGTTCGTAGTTTGTCTACATGCATTAATTTCATGCAATACGGCATAGCTGCAGTATAGCTGCAAAACGCCAGGCCATGGCTACAGCAAGGCAGAAAAAAACAGCGAACTCCACAACCTCCAAGTCCCGTCCCCCCCCCGTCCTCCGTGGCTGTTCCGGATTGTAATCCCCAAGCCATTTATATCGACGACAAGGTTTTATT